>JAEUCK010009332.1:0-26954 GCA_017311455.1 Otocyon megalotis megalotis | reverse complement strand
CTCAAAAACCAGCCTGCTCAGGCTGGAGCTAAAACACATTAGTATGGAGAACGCAAAGTTTGCCAAATCCTTATAACTGAGCTCCATCCTAGGAAGTTGCCAACAATAGCTTCTCATTTCAGGGTGTCGATGATTCTTATTAATTCTGTGTTTGAGATATAGATGGTTTAGCTGAAGTTATACTTAAAATTCTATTTCTGGCTATGCCTGTGACCATTTATTAATATGAAGAAGTGTTTTTTTTTTCTGCTATAGAAAGAGATGATCCATTACTTATTAAATGATCACTGCGATTTAGATACTGGCATTCGTAATTTTATTTAGTAAGTCCAAACGACCATTTAAAACCACCAAATTTAAATGGTCTTTCACGTCTGAACAATTGCTGAGTTCTCAGTGCTATAAAAGCCAAAAAAGTTTAATCAACCAGACAAAAAGTGAACTCAGGGCAGAATGAATTGAATGTAGTTTTGTGCACATTGCAATCCATTTTCGTAGTTTGCAGTCTTTTAAAATGATTGAAATTAGAAATTAGAAAGTGTTTAAATTAATTTGAAGTTCCCTTTATAGCAGTGTTACAATATATTAAGGATGGATGTTATTAGTCCCTTCAATCAGTCCATATTTATCACAGTAATTATGAACTTGTTGTGCTTGCTGTGGCTTTAATTTGATTATAAATGCCAAAATGGTTTGAATGAAATCTTCTTTGTTGGTAAAGACATTTAGTGTGAGGTAGTTATATTGAAACTTCATCATTGTTATATTAATATGTAATCATTACAAAGCGAAAGTTAATACTCAAAAAAGGAACAACTATTAAATGTAAGGTATTAGAATGTATTGGATGGTTAATTGTAATTTATTTGACATAAAATAATTTAGCTTAGAAATGAATACTTAATAGTTTGGAGAGAAGATTTTATTTCTTAGGCATTTTCTTTGACTCTGGAAAAGTATTTTCTTGATTGTGAAGGAAACAATGTATTTTTTTAGAAGATTTTATTTATTTATGAGAGAAGTAGAGAGAGAGGCAGAGAAAGAAGCAGGCTCCATGCAGGGAGCCCAACGTAGGACTGGATCCTGGCTCTCCAGGATCACACCCTGGGCTGAAGGTGGCGCTAAACCACTGAGCCACCCAGGCTGCCTGGAAACCATGTATTTGATGACTTAGGTTTCTCATTTGGTTCACTCATTGACATCAACTAGTTGGTTCTCTGAAACTCTGCTATCCAGCGTGAGTGTCACATGTGGCTATTAAGTAGTAGAGATGTGGCCAACTTGAATTAGGAGTGCTGATCCAAGGGCACCTGGGTGGTTTAGTGGTTGACTGTCTGCCTTTGGCTCAGGTTGTGATCCCGGGGTCCTGGGATGGAATCCCACATCGGGCTCCCTGTGGGGAGTCTGCCTCTCTCTCTCTCTGCCTAGGTCTCTGCCTCTCTCTCTGTGTCTCTCATGAATAAATAAATAAAATCTTTTTTTTAAAAAAAGAGTGCTGATCTAGTTTTTGGAGAGTTCTTATGACAAAAGGAAGATGAAATATTTTATTGATATTGTGAAATTGATTACATGTCAAAATAATGATAAGTGGATATATTGAGTAAATAAAGATGGTGGGCAGCAGAGCCCTGAGGCTTATAGTAAAGACTTTGGAATTTTTCCTAACTGCTTAATGAGAAGATATTGACAGGTTTTGAGGTGGTCATAACACAATTGGTTTTTGAAAAGATCATTTGGCTTCTGTGAGAAAAATGAACTAAAGGGGACAGGAGATTGGTGCAGAAAACTGGAATTCTTGCATTAACCCACATGGCTTATGTAGAATGCCGAGGGTGGAGATGGACAGAACTTACAGCTTTATGTTGAAGGAAGAATAAAATGAACTGATGATAGAAGCCATATTCTGGAACTTGTTTATAAAAAGACAAACTGAGGAAAAAGACTCAGTTTGTTTGACATGCCATGTCCAAATTTGCTCTCTTTATTGACCTAATTTATTATCAATTTCTTAAAATTCAATGGCTGGGTACACAGTCTTGTAAAATATCAGAAACTCACTTAGCTGGTTTTAAGAACAACAAGAAATCTCCCCAAAGAGCCTGTAGCTCTATATGTCTTCTGAAAGCATTAGGTCATCACAAAAACTCACTGACCTGATGTGTTTTCCACGATAGAGAGAACTGTATTTTACAGGAGTGAAGGTGATTTTGTGTGCTATGCTATTAATCTTTATGAGTCTAATGATCGCCAAAATTCAACAGGAAGGTAAAACTAATTATCCAAAGATGTGGGGGAAGAGAATCTGTGTCTTCCATGACTTATATATTCTGTCTACTTGGAATCTTTGAATTGAGCTTGCATCCTACTCAGTGGTATGCTTAAAAAAATGAACACAACACAGACATTTTTACTTAGAATGCCTCAGTCACTATTTAACATTCCATCTTCATATACTGTCTACATTGTTAAATTGCCTGAAACTGCAGAGCAGTCAAGCAGTACACAAATTACGCCACAAAGTAATCGGATTTCAATCACTAAATATTCACAGCTCAATTAAGTTATTTACTGAGATGTTTGTCTTAGCTGTTGAAATCTTTGCATATTTATAGGCACTTCACACTAACCTTTTAAAAATATCCTGATGTGAAAATAAAAAGCCACATTTGTTTTATAAGGTAGGTTAAAGTTATGACTCCAGGTATTTAAAAATGAATAAAAAGTCAATTACCTTCAAGTTTTCTAAGAGTATGATTTGGTATCTATAATAGAAAGCTGACTACAAATTGCCTGATTATGCTTTTGTTTCCGAAAAAGAATATTCAAAAAAAATGTGATCCAAGTTACAATTTAATCTTCTATTCTTCCCTCCATTTTGCAATATTATAGATGGATCATATTTCCCAGATTCAGCACTTCTATCTTTGCTTCATATTTAACCATAAAATTCTGAGAGTGGCTCTGGATAACTTGGTTCAATTCTGTTTTGCAGTTTCATTTCCTTTACAGCAACAAGGAGATAATAACAGTTACCTAAGACAAGGTGGTTCCAGGGTTCACCTGACAACAGTAAAAAATAGTAAATATAATATATTCATAGTGTATGATTACAGTGGCTAGTATTTGTAGCAGGGCCTTGTTAAGAATTAGAATTATTTAAAGTGCTTTACAGATACTTCCTTTAATCTTCTCAAAAACTTCGTTTTTAATACCCATCTTACAAATGAGAAATATTTAGGCTTGAGGATATTAATTAATGAGCCTAGTAGTACATGGCAGGAGCAGCATATTCTAACTAGGCCTGTGTGAATTCAAAGCCTCAGCTCTCAAATACTATACTTTATTGATTCTCTTATGTCAATTGATAAAATCCATTGTATTAGTTTCCTAATGCCAAGTGTAACAAATCACTACAAATTTAGTGGATTAAAACAACACAAATTTATTGCCTTGTAGTTTGGAGGTTAGAAGTCTGAAATGGGGTCTAGGGATTAAAATCAATGGCTGAATTCCTTCTGGAGGCTGAAGAAGAGAATCCATTCCTTGCCTTTTCCACTCTCCAGAGCCTACGGTGCATTCCTATCGATGTTTTTCCTCCCACCTGACCCTTCTGCTTCCATCTTCCTTCCTTGTGATGTTCCAGTGAAAGAGCCTTACTTTAGTCACACCTTCAAAGTCCTCTTTGCAATGTAAAATAATATATTTGCAGGTTCTGAGAAGCAGAATATAGCCTCTTTGGGGAGGGGGGCATTATTTTGCTTACCAAGTTCATATTGAAGTAAAAAAAAATACATTTTAGAACACATCTTGGAAAATGGTTACGATCTTTATGTATGCCAGTGAAGTATCTTACTCACAGAGTGGTACAATTCAATAGATATCTTTTATGATGAAAGCTTGAGTAAATCTGATCACCTAAACCTTTTTTTTTATCTGTGGGTAGCAAATGGACCATCGAGAATGTAAAAACTTACCAGCGAGGATCCTGCTAGGGGATAAATCCTTTCATCCAAGCACCATATGCATGGGACAACTCCCTGTTAATTAATATTCATCAGGCTCGGAGCAGTTGCTTTATAATCATATGTGATAATTATATCACACCATTTGACATTTTCTGCACAAACTAGTCTTAGGGTGTAAAGACTATTTACTATTAACTTATAGTTGCTCAGAAAAATTATTTAAGGTGAAAGGGGAAGAGAGAATTGAATTTTTTTTAACACTTCTTAGAATGGGAAGATCTGTAGAACAGGAGCTCCTGGGTGGCTCAACTGGTTAAGCGTCTGCCTTAGGCTCAGGTCATGATCCCGGGGTGCTGGGATGGAGCCCCACAGTGTTGGACTCCCTACTCAACAGGGAGTCTTCTCCCTTTTCCTCTGCTCCTCCCTCTACTCCTCCCCCTGCTTGTGCTTTCTCTCAAATAAATAAATAAAATCTTTAAAAAAGAGAAAATATTTAGACTATTAAGACATTTAGGGGATCCCTGGGTGGCGCAGCGGTTTGGCGCCTGCCTTTGGCCCAGGGCACGATCCTGGAGACCCGGGATCAAATCCCACGTCAGGCTCCCGGTGCATGGAGCCTGCTTCTCCCTCTGCCTGTGTCTCTGCCTCTCTCTCTCTCTCTCTCTTTGTGTGTGTGAGACTATCATAAATAAATAAAAAATTAAAAAAAAGACATTTAGGATATTAGAAGATATTCATAAGGTTGAAAAAATCATTAACATGAGTTTTTGTTTTACTTAAAAATAAATGGAATATATCCAATATTACTGTTAAAAAGTGATGCATATTAACTTTTCCATGAATTATGCAAAGGGAGAAAGATTGTCAGCATTGGCATATTAGTCTTTCATATCTTAATTTCATAATGGAAATGCCTGTCCTTCATCCCATCTCCCAAAATGTCAATATTAGTAAAAACCTTTTTGTTATATTTTTAGAGGATAATTTCTATTTCCCCCCTCTTTCCTTGCTTTTCTCCTTCCTCTCTTCCTCCTCCCTTCATCCTTCTTCCTTCTCTCTTTTGTTCACAGAGCCTCTTCCTGTGACACATATACACAAAAATTATAGTGTAAAAGGACATGGTTGGAATCTCTATGTGCACCTGCCTAAGTTGAATACAATATTAAATTTTTCCCCAAAATTGAGTGTGGGAGAATTTTTCTCTCCATCTCCCTTGTAACTGGGGAAGGGTACTTGCTAATTCCAATTATGGGTCCAGATATTTCCCAGGTTAAGAAAACTAAGGGAAGAGAGAGCTCCCATCAATTCAGTACAGTTCAAAACAAAGACAGACACAGGCATTTTCAGCATATTGCAGGGAAAAACAAATGCCACCAGGCAAAGGGTTCTACTGTCCTTTTCAGCATCAGAGAAAATAAAACTGCTGAAAAGAAATACTTGGGCCCTTGGCTCTAAGGCTGAGGAGAGGAGATACCTGGGAGGGAGAGAGAGAAGGATGGAGAGAAAAGGTTTAGGAGTCTCAGGGGGGAGAGGGAGGGAGTTGGGAAGGGCCTAGGAGGCTGTAGGCAGGAAAACCAGGCTGCTCACCTGTTGAGGGACCAGTGGGTGAGCTCCTGATTCCTGTCTTTGGAGCACTCTGTGCTTTGCCACCCCTGGCCAAAGCCTGGAGTTAGGATCTTTTCTGAAATCCCTTTTGAGACCCAACTCATCCATGCTACTGAGAAGCAAAATTGAGATTTTCTTGTTGTTATTAGTGTTTTCATTTTTTCTTCATAGGAGATGAATGTGTTGGCCTGACTTTCTGATGTTAAGTGCATGGTAAATAGGGGTTATACAAGCATTCAACTTATTAGAAATTATATTTCAAAGGAAAGGCTTTCTTTGTTGGTGAAGGGCTTGGAACATGATTTGACCTGTCAGGGAAAACAAAAATACTATTGTATTTTCCTCTTTGAGGCTGACAGTACTGATTATTTCCTATAACACAAGCAAGGTGGGAGCTGATAAACTGATGCTGGGTTTCTGCATTCAAAACTACTTTCTAAATTGCTGAATCATCTTACTATGCTATTAGCCTTATTCTCTCTGAGATAAGATATTAAAAAAGTGTTACTTTCTTTTCAGGGGAAATGAAAATTCTTAATAGGTGCTTAGAGCATTTTAGAATTCAGGGCAATGTGTGTGCGTGTGTGTGTGTGTGTATTTGTGTGTGTGTGTGCTTTAAAACTTTCAATAAAGGGATAACACAATCTGTTATAATTATTTTCAACTCTCAAATTTTATGCGTCATTATAATGAGGCATATTCCTTCACTGGAACAGTGCCTTTGCAGTATTCACTTGCTTACATGTTTGCCTTATCATGAGACTAACAACTCATTAAAAACAAGGACTAAGATTTTAGTTCTGTTACATAAGAAAAACTAAAAAAAAAGTCCCCTGATTAAAAATTAAAAATCAGCTCTCTTTTGGGAACTGAAACTCAGATGGCAAATTCACAGAGTCTATTAGGGGTTGAGTTATGTCCCCTCCCACAAAAGTATATTGAAATCCTGAGTCCTTGTCCCTGAGGATATGACCTTATTTAAAAGTAGGATTATTATGGAAGTAGGATTATTATGGAAGTAATTGGTTAAGTTTAGATGACGTCATATTGGAGTAGGGGGTGGGTCCCAACTCCAATACAACTGGTGTCTTTGTAAGAAGACAGCATGGGAAAACAAAGATGCAGGATGACAGCCATGTAATGCCTGGGGACCAGAGTGATGCATTTACAGGCCAAAGAATGTCAAAGGTTGCCAGCAAGCCTAGATGTTAGGAAGAAGCATGGAAAGGCTCCGTACAAGTTTCAGAGGGAGTCCCAACACCTTGATTTTGGACTTCTAGCAGCAAGAACTGTGAATCAATAAATTTCTATTGTTTTAAGTCATACAGTTTGTATTACTTTGTTACAACAGCACTGGGAAATTAATATAGATCCTCCTCATGAAATATTTCTTAATTATGAGTCTGACAGGGTCTTAAGGAATGTTCCTTTTTATTATGATAAAGTAGGATATTTTAGAGATGGGATGTTATGAACTTAGCTAAGCCAGTTTGGTGGTTTATGTATTATATTTCCTTCTGCTGATACCAGTAGCCTTTAATTATTGGAAGCAGCTGATGGTCGTAGGCTCCCACACAATCTCACTATGTGTTTGTATATTAAAGCAAAGCAAGTGACAGACAAAACTTTGCATATTTAAAGGCATATTTTAGAGAGCAGACCCCAAAACAGTCATTTATGTTGTTCTTTTAAGCTCCATGAGACCCTAGCTCTGAGTCTTTGGGCTTCAGCCAGCCACCTAAGAATATACCCAGGAGCCCTGAGGTGCAGATTCTTCTGTACATTTTTTTTTAAAAGATTTTATTTATTTATCAGAGAGAGAGAGAGAGAAGGAGAGAGAGAGAGAGCACAAGAGGGGGGAGGGTGAGAGGGAGAAGCAGACTCCCTGCTGAGCGGGAAGCCGGATGTGGGGCTTGATCCTGTGACTCTGGGATCCTGACCTGTGCCCAAGGCAGATGCGTAACCAACTGTGCCACCCAGGTGTCCCTCTTCTGTACATTTTTAAGCAGAAGGCTGATCAGAGCCTTAAGTAATAAACATCACAGGCTACTGGGTGTATTAGATTCTATACCACATTCATGCCATGACTGAGGGGCCTATGATGTGTTTCTAGTCAATCTACATTTTGTGGACAAAATTCACTAAACTAATTAAAGATTTTAAAATCCATTATGCCACCCTTTAAGTGCTTATGATAAAATAAAGATACTTAAAGCTTTTGTAGAAGCTGCCTCTGGAATGAAAACTCCTGATAAGAGTGTTTAAAATGCTAACTAACCACTTTAGAGTATGTAATACTGATTAAAATATTGTGCATTTTATCAAATTGCCCATAGGCTGAACTGTTAGACCAACCACCACACTAATTATGCTCAAGTATTTTAAAAATAAATGTTATAGCGTATGAGAATTGATAGACTCATTTATTCTATAAACAGTTATTGAACATTAACTATATGCCAGACATTATGCTAGAACCTGGAAATACCAAGACATATAAAATATGATCCTTGCCCTAAGGTTATTCAAAGTCTAGTGCTGAGAAATATGCATGTTAAATAGGCAATTACTTGTGTTCCTGTGTGCCTTGGGAGTTGGGTAGGTAATGCAAAACTGGATATGGTGCATGTAATAATTCAGATATATGTCTTTATAGTATCTTTCCGCAAATGCATCTCTAGGATCATATTTTGGCAATCTCCTTAAATCTTCCAAATTCCTTTGCAACAAATGATTGGACTCTGTGGTTTTGACATTTAATTGCTGATTTTCTTCTCTATATCTGTGCAAGTTAGGAAAACCTGGATTCTTCCTGCTTTGTCACTGGTGGAAAATTCAAACCCCATTAGCTCCTGCCTGCATGTGGGGTCCCTCACCCTGGCTTCAACTCTTAACCACAATAAAAATTCCAAACCAATCTACCTGTCTTGCTCCCTGAAGCCATGGCACACTAGCTAGGGAGATCTGCCTGGTCCCCCTGAGAGCCTTATTATATAAAAACAGAGATTAGAATGGTGGTTGTCAGGGGTTAGAGAGATATTAGTCATAGGATCCAAGCTTCTAAGTCCCTATCTATAGGGAGAATCAGTTCTGGGGATCTAATGTACCGCACAGTGGTTATAGTTAACCATATTGTATGATATACTTGAAAGTTGCTAAAAGAGAAAATCTTTAATTGCTCACTACGCAAACACATACACACACATAAAATGATAATTATGCAAAGTGATGGAGGTGTTAACTAGCCATATTGTGATGTCATTTTGCAACATCATGTAAATATGTTGAACATCTTAAACTTACACAATGCTTCATGTTAATTATATCTCAATAAAGCTGGAAAAAATAAACACACGTATCTAACAAGCAAAGACAAAATATGCAAAACTACCAGAGCCCTGGTTTCTGTAATTGGTCATGAAGCCATGGTTGATATATGTAGTTTCTACCTTCAACTACCTATTCCATGTTTCCCTTGCCTACAGCCAGAACTCCAACTGTTCTTGGTTCCTTACTTGGTGGAGTGA
Organism: Otocyon megalotis megalotis; assembly: GCA_017311455.1. Classification (NCBI taxonomy): domain Eukaryota; kingdom Metazoa; phylum Chordata; class Mammalia; order Carnivora; family Canidae; genus Otocyon; species Otocyon megalotis. The sequence continues at coordinate 17,857 of JAEUCK010009332.1, read as the reverse complement.
TCCAATCTTTCTTTCCCAAATGATCTGAATTCTCTATCATTCTGTCTTTTTTCTGGTTCTTGTAGTTTTCCATTCCATTCCATGACAGCAAGAAAATGGGGACATCAGCTACACAGCTACTAACAGCCATATGAGCTGGGAAGAGGATCTTGAGCCTCAGTTGATATTACAGACCCTGTCAACACTTTGATTGCAGTCTAGTGACACCCTGAGCAGAGGATTTGGCTAACTTGTCCCCAGATCTTTGACCCATAGAAACTGTGAGATAAATAAATTTGTGTTGTTTGAAGCCGGAAACAAACAAACAAAACCCCCATGCGCACAAAAGGAAAAGATTTCTGGGTGGGTTTAACCTAATCAGGGGGGCCCTTTAAGAAAATATCTTGAGGTCACAGAAAAGGGAAGCAATAATAGCTGTTCTCTTGTTGACCTGAACAATCTGTGGTATGTAGAAAGAGTCCCTGGCAGGAAACTTCCCGAAGCTTCTAGAAGTTAAAGGCCTCCATTCTGCAACCATAAGAACTGAGATTTGTGAGTTTGGGAGGAATAGAGCTTTCAATGAGGTCACAACTCTGATGACACCTGGAGCAGAGAACTCAGCTAAGTCTGGCCTCATCTACGGAAACTGACATAATAAATGTGTGTTGTTTTCTAGCAGCTGTCTGTGGTTGTTACACAGCATATAAAATCAATACACATGTTTATATTAGCATATTAGCATTTTAGAAAGATTCTTCGATAGTGGGGTAAAAAAAATAATTCAGAGAGATAGGTGTTAGTTTCCTCCACTGCCTTAACAAATGACCACAAACTATTATCAATCTATTATCTTCACTAATCTATTATTTTCCACTTCTATAGGCCAGAAAATGGACACAGGACTAAAAACTGTGATTTTTGACTAAAATCAAAGCATCAGCAGGTTGCATTTCTTTCTGGAGGCTCTAGAGAAGAACCTGTTTCCTTGGCTTTTCCAGCTTTTGAAGACAAGCTGGATTCCTTGGTTTCTGGCCCTTTTCTCCGTCTCTAAAGACAGTAACGTTGCATCTCTCTGACTCTTCTTCTGTCATTACATCTTTGGCTACATCCTGGAAATGTCCTGTTTTTAATTACTTGTGTGATTTGATTGAGCATAGCTCACAAATCCAAGATGACCTCTCAACCCAAGGCCTTTGACCTTAATCACATATGCAAAGTCCCTTTGCCATAAAAGGTAACGTATCCACAAGTAAAAGAGATTAGGTCTTGGACATCTTTGAAGGGTCACTGTTCTGCCCACCAAGACACATAGTTGGAAGACAGGGACTTCAGTTTGGAAATTAATACAGAATCTTGGTAAGAAATGATGACAACCCAAAGGAAGTTGTAGTCGCCAAAAAAGAGCAGCTTAAAGAAACACTAGCAGTAGAATGCTAGACTGGACTTGTACATGAGAGTGAAGACAAAAGGAAACATAGAAGACTCGAATATTTATTAACTAGGTGAATGGCAGCATAATTTATTGAAACAGGCTCTTGTGATGAGAAGATGATAAAGGTAGAATATGAAAATGAGATCAGTGTTAATAGGCTGAATTTAAGTTTTTGTGGGACATTGAGTTATAAATGGGCAGCAGATGTACCTTCAAAAATAATCACCCTAGACATCTGCTGGTCAAGAAAAGGAAAGTAGAGCATGTGAGCTAATTAGAATGTCCTAAAAGACAGAAAGGTGAAAGCGACCAGCAGAAATGAGAGTCAAAGTTGTGGTGTGAGATTGTAGGTGAAGGTTGGAAAGAGACATCAACTGGGGACAGAGCTCTGGGAAGGACTCAAAGTACAGGCAATAAAGAAAAGAGAAGCCAGCCAAGACGACTGGACTGGAATAGATAGAAATAGAAGAAGAGAAATAGAAGAAAGAGCAGACAGTAAAACATGAAAGAGATTTTCTAAGGAGGGGATCACAGGACAATACTGCAAAGAGATTAGGTCACACAAATTGCCATCAGACTTAACACTTGGGGAAGTTTACCTGTTTCAGTAGAGGTATGGATAGTGGCTGCTGGCAGGAAGATGAGTTTTGCTTGAGCCGCATAAGCTTATGTCTCCTTGTCTTAAAAAGTTTCAAATAACTTTGACAATCATAATGAAAACTAGAATTTTAGTCACTGTCTTACTTATGGACGTATGCTTTTGGTTTTTCACATTGGTATTCAAAGTAAATGATAAGAATGTTAACAGAAGGTTAAATACATAGTAGGTAGTACACAAAAGGGAAAAATATTGAGCCAATTTTTGGCATCCTTATTAGTATGGCCAAGATGGGTGTTTTAAGTATAAAAATTTAATTCGAATTTTGCAGAAGTGGGAGTTGCAATTATTTTCTTACACAAAGGGGTTCCTACTTTGAAGAAATAACTTCTAATTACATTGAGTTTAATTTGAATGTAAATGTGTTCTTGGCATTAGGACCTTGCTGAATCTAACACCTGCTGTCTCAAAAGGCTAATCATTTGAAGTTGTTGCAGCTTGAAATGGTCCCTTTTCATAGCTCCTGTTCCTGAAATGACCATTTTGAAGCTCTCATGTTCGAAATTCTAGTTTTTTTCTGAAAAATTAAAAAAAAAGATTTTTTAAAGAAGAGATAATACTATTACCAATAGACTTGCAAAAAAAAAAAAAAAAGCACATTGAACAATGTTAGTTTTAAACGTGAAAAAAAAATTCCTTGGTCTTCTGCTAAATGCCAATGAGGCATAGCCTTTGGGCCAGTGAGGAACATAGGTTTAACATTCTCCCTAGTTACTAAGAAGGCTGTTATATCTGAAAACACATTCTGGTCTCATATAAGAAAAGCATATCCTTCCCGTTAAGATAAAGTTGACCCTACAGTTTGTTCATTAACAACCCTGGTATTGTTGGATTAAGAGCTGTTGATTCCTTCCAAAGCCTGGTTTAACTCAAAGGAGTCACCTGATTAACAATGAATGGTTTTGTTGAGCCATCTAAGAAGGATAGCATTAGGCCCCAGTTAGAATCTTTCTGATTCTAAAACTCTTTTTTTCATAGGAAAGGGTAGGTTTAACATCCAGCTACAAAATAATATATGAAAATTACTTGTTCTCAGGTTTTGAGACTTTTGACTTTACACCTCTGAGAAGTTTTCCATTAGGTAGTAATTTTTTTCTTTCGGTATTAAATCCACATTATTATTGTATTTGTTATTCATGTAGAATTTGTGACTCAACCATTGTTCCAAATGCCTTCCGTATATCCATTTATTTGCTAGTTATGTAAAATGATAGTCTGGTTGGACAGAAATAGGTTTTCTTTTACAGACAAGTAAATTTCCATATATAAATCACAACAGCTTCATTATTATCTTTTCAGGTAATGGATAATTGCTGACTTCCTATAGTATACTCATAGAGTTAGCAGTGGATTGAGAATGATAATACAGTGAAAGACAGTAAATAAGGGTAAGATAATAAATGGGTTAACATTAGACTAGTTTCACTTAATTATGTTCATTAATATAAACTATTATGGCTTTAAGGATTTTTTTTTCAAATTGTCAAATAAAAACGATTTTGACCTTCAGTTCATTGACAGCCATTTCCCCTTGTGTTGCTACTTCTAGTTGGATTTAGATGATCCTAAATTGTTCTTACCTTTGGGCAGGGCTTATCTAGCTTGTTATATATGAGCCACTTCTTTATGGGTTAATCTGTTTCCAAATCTGATTGGTAAGAACCTTATTATCTTAAAATGCATTTAGTTTTTTATCAATTAAAACAGAATATTAATTTCTATGGCATAAAATCAACAAATTCTTCAGTCCATACAGTGGAAACCACTGGTTTATTCCTCCTTCATTGATTGTATAATATCACCTAGACGTTTTTTAAAAACATAAATGCAAGCAGGAATGAGAGATACCATTTGAAGTTGGATGTAGATTCAATCCCCAGCCCCTTTACACTATTTCTTCACTGTCTGGGAATCAAGGAAGGGTACTCCAGTAAGAACATGCAGAGGCTATTTATTCAGAGTTTGCTATAGCAAAGGAATCAATCGGCCACTGTCCCTTGCATTTGGCAGAGACTTAAAGGCAGGTAAGGAAGTGGGAAAGTTACATAGTGGAAAAAAGAGAAGGCTTTAGGCACATCTGATTGGAAAAGACAGGGCAGTGAGAAACCAGCCGTCAATGACCAAGTCATGACTGTTCTGAGATTGTTGCTGTGGAGGTTGTGGCTCTGAATTCCATTGTCATATACAGTCTGGCCACTGTCTCTTTGTATATTCAGTCCCTTACTGGAATCTTAGAGTTGGGGCAACAGAGACTCATTTTATCTGTCAGACACTTAGGTACGAGTCTAGGCCTCAAGAGATTTCAGGGGCCTATGAACATATCTTGAACTGGAAAAGAAGTGTTGGATGCAAGACATAACAAGAACATCTAAACAAACAAAATAAATAGTGTTGAATTAAGTGTCCACAAAATGTAATACTATGTCATCTTCATAATTTGAAAACAGTTTGTGGGCTAAATTTTTTTCACTTGGCAATAGCTGCAGAGAAATAATAGCCAATTATAATTAAGAGGTGTGCTCATAGGCAAATAATTTTAAAAGCAAATTCATGATACTCCTTGCAAAGTTTTTAAAGCAAATCTAATGTGGTTCATAGGAGCATTTGATAGATTTGATACGTTGCGGGATGAGGCCTCCCACTGCCAGAGTGCCCTGTGCCTGTGGAGGGCATCCACCAGCTCTGGCTCTTGACTTCACTGGGACCCTACAATGGAGGTTCAGTTGACAATAAGGATGGTGGTGAAGGTCCACTTTCATGTTGCCTGGACTCATTCACTTAACTCTAGTTAAACTAAAAATTCTGCTATCACTCAAGCATCATTATAATTTAGATTGTGGAGGAGGAGTCTTCTGGGATGCTTTGGGTGCATCAGAGTGGCAAAGACATATTGTGCAGTTAATTAACCTCACAGAAAGATGAAAGAAAACTACTCAGCAGCACAAACTTGACTTATGTTTATTTTTGTATTTGTGCTTTTGTCCTCATTTGGTTCTCTTTTCCCCAGCCCACTGCCATATGCTGCTGGGACTCAGCTGTAATTATGTTACCCATAGACGAAACACAAAGTGAAATAAAGCAAACAGAAACTTCACCATCACAATCCCGGATCTTGCACTACAGAAAATGCCTGCAGTTAGCATGAGACAGAGTAAGTTCTTTTACATGGACAAAGAATATTGAAACTATTTCATACAAACCTATAGGTGTGGTCACAACTCACCCATGAATCATATGTCTGATCCTGTATTGAAACCTATAGAGATTTAAAAAAAAAATCCCATTTACGACAGCTGCACGTTAGAAATATCTGCGGTACTTAAAAAAAAATTCAGGCCACAGCTCTACCACGATCAAATAAATGAGGAATTCTGAGAGTAGGACTCAGGCATTGGTATGTTTGCACCACTACTCATTGCCTTTCCTCTGCTATAGACAGTAAGTGATTCTAACAGCCTTACCGAAAGCCACTGAATCACTCTCTCTATATCTGAGATCACAGCATAGCTCTGTGTATTCTCCATGCGTCTTCTCATTTGGGGTAGTTTTGTTGATGAGTAATTAATTAGTGGCTGTTCTCTTGCGGAATAGTTAGTAAAGATAAACTATCCAGTTGATTTTCAAATCTAAGCAACTCAGAGCTGCTGAAGTTAAGCACTACGAAGTGAAATTTCAGAACCTTTCTTCCTTTTTCTCTTTTATATTGCTGTAAGAGACTCCTAGAAGTTGAATTTAATTATTCTGACTGAAGAGATAAATTGGCCGAACAGAGGAAATTCTTTCATACTTTAAGTAAAGTGATTGATGTGGTGTTTTCACAGATCTACTCTGCTTAAAATAAGCCAGTAAGGTTACTTAGCAAATAGATTAGAAGGTGGTAATTTTCAACTATGCAAAAATCCAATCTGGAAGCCAGTTTCCAGGAATTCCATTTTTTTCTTAAGGTTTGATGACAAATAACAATACGTCTCTCATGCTTCACTTTTCACTTACTTATTTCATATCCAGAGAAACTTTACCAAAATGTGTTGTCTGATAAACAGAGAGCGATTGTGTTTAACTTTGGCTAAATACTGTCAGTGACAATTACGAAGAAAGGAAAGCCCCATCTTAAAGAAGATTGGAAACCAAAACCTCATTCTACCTCACTGAAGAAGATATACAGAGGGCAAGTAAGCATATGAAAATATGCCCCACCTCATATGTCATCAGGGAAATACAAATTAAAGCAACAAAGAGATACCAGTACATACCTATTAGCATGGTCAAAGTCTAAAACACTGCCAAAACTGAATTCAACTAGTGGGAATGCCAAACAGTGCAGCCACTTTGGAAGGAAGCTTGATGGTTTCTTACAAAAAACTAAACACTCTTACTACACGATCTAACAACTGTGCTCCTTTATATTGACCCAAAGGGGTTGAAAACTTATGTCCCCACAAAAACCTGGATAAGGATGTTTATAGCAACTTTATTCATAATTATAAACACTTGGAAGCAACCAGGATGTCTTTCAGTAGGTACATATAGATAGCAAACAAGTACATCTAGGGTGCCTGGGTGGCTCAGTGGTAGAGCATCTGCCTTTGGCTCAGGGTGTGATCCCGGGGTCCAGGGATTGAGTTCCACATCGGGCTCCCTGTGGGGAGCTTGCTTCTCCCTCAGCCTATGTCTCTGCCTCTCTCTGTGTTTCTCATGAATAAACAAAATCTTAAAAAACATTTAAACTGGTACATCTAGATAATGGAATATCATTCAGTGTTAAAAGGAAATGGATTATCAAGCCATGCAACGACATGGAGTAATCTTATTTGCATATTATTAAGTGAAAGAAGCCAATCTGAAAAGACCACAGACCATATGACTTCAACTATATGACATTGTGGATAAGGTAAAACTATGGAGATGATAAATAGGTCAGTGGTTGCTAAGGATAGGGGAGGGAAGGGATGGGGGAAGGGAGGTGGAGCACAAAGGATTTTTAGAGCAGTGACATATTCTGTAGGATATTATAATGATGGATATATGGCACTGTACACTTGTCCAAACCCATAGAATATACAACACCAAGAATGAACCCTCAAGTAAGCTATGGACTTCGGGTGAATATAACACGTTGAAGTAGGCTTATTGTTGGTAAGAAATGTGCCCTTAGGTGAGGGATATTGATATTGGAGGAATCTATGTATGCATAGGCAGGGAGTATATGGGAAATCTCTGTACTTTCCTGTCAAGTTTCAAGTGAGCCTAAGACTTCTCTAAAAAAATAAAGTCTTAAAAAAAACCTATGCTAACTGTGGGACAGAAAAGAAGGTTGCTATCTTGTGGCAGTTCGAAGTTTTGCATTAAAAAAAAAATCAGAAAAGTTGAATCCATTTTAATGTATCTAAAATCTCAACAAATGCAAACAATTTTACTAGTTTGAAAATGGCCTTATTCCAGTGTTGGCTGTACCATTGTTAGCAGCCATCAAACGAAAAAGATTAGACTTTAAAAGGCAGGGTCAAAGCCTCCTTTTAAATTATTTCTTGTGGAATTCTACCTCCTATCTCTGAGATTACAGTTTAAAGCAATGAAAGAATTTATCTAATTTATAAAAGTTCAATTCACATATACTCATTTAGGAGGTACAAGTTCTCTGAAAGTGAAGTATGCTTACAGACTGGGCCAAAATCTTGTGCTTGCTAAAGCTGAAAGGGACTATCTGCTTTTTAGGATAGAAAAGAAACTTAAAGGCAAGAAGTTTTTTCCACTTAGATAATGCCTACTTTTACCCCCACACTTCCTCTTCTTCTTTTTTTTTTTTGCCTGAGGGGCTTTGACATCATCAAGGTATATATTTGATCAAAACCTCTACTATGAGAGCCTTTGTTCTGAGTACTTTTTTGTTGTTGTTTTTAAAGAAAATGTCCAAAGAGTCTATATTTTGAAGTCAGAGATAAAGTTGCTAAACTATTTCAGGTTATATGTCAACTTGGGCTATGAACTAAAATAAAATAATGATGGGTATCATGACTCCTCTGAAAGAATAAAGATGAAAATCAAACACAGAATGCAAACTGAGTGGGCATTAATGTCGTAAAAGGGACATTAAGAATTGACTAGGCCTGAAACACAGCATGCAAGTACTTTGGAATCTTGACAAAAGCAGCTGAGTTGCCAAAAGGGCCTGAATTCAATTTTACACTAGAACCCAACTTTCTCTCTCTCTCTTTTTTTTTTTTTTTTTAAGATTTTATTATTTATGAGAGAGAGAGAGAGAGAGAGAGAGAGAGAGGCTGAGACACAGGCAGAGGGAGAAGCAGGCTCCATGCAGGGAGCCCAACGTGGGACTCGATCCCGGGTCTCCAGGATCACACCCTGGGCTGAAGGTGGCGTTAAACTGCTGAGCCACTCAGGCTGCCCAGAACCCAACTTTCATAGATAGGACTAGCTATATAATTTTCAGGGTCCACTGCAAATGCAAATGTTAAAACGTTACTAAAATTCTAAGATGGTGACAAGAAACTAAACTCAAAGGTATTTTATGCACGGGTCACAGGTCGCAGGTTGGTGAAGCCAGCTCAGCTCACCAAAGGGCTATGCATCAACAGTTTTGGTTGAGGTGAACAGTTTTAGTTGTGGGATAAGGTAAGTTATTGGGGAGCAAATATCTAATTGTGCTAAATTTTGAACCTTGAGGGTTTTGTTTGTTTGTTTGTTTGTTTTTAATGATTTTTTTTTGTTCATGACAGACACAGGAAGAGAGGCAGAGAAATAGACACAGGGAGAAGTAGGTTCCCCTTGGTGAGCCTGCTGCAGAACTTGATCTCAGGACCCAGGGATCACAACCTGAGCCAAAGGTAGATGCTCAACCACTGAGCCATCTAGGTGCCCCTGAACCTTGAGGGTTTTTGCAAGATAAGCTATTAATAGTTTATCTCCTGGGTTGTGGATGACTATCAAGAGTTTGGTGGTATAGGGCAGGGGCAGAGTCATGCTTAGGTGGATGCAGCTGATGTTAATGGGACTATGTGAATTGCCATGGAGAAAGGCTGAAGACAGAATAAATAAAAATGAGGCTATTTTGATCATCTCAGAATAAGGTGAGAAAGATTTGAACCTGCACCTCATCAGAGAAAGCAAAAGTTATACATATGATTTGGAGAAACTGGGACCAGTATATGTTGCTGTTGAGAATGTAGAGTGGTACAGCTGCGTTTCCACGATTTTAAACACCGAGTTAGCACAGGACTTGGCACGTCCCCTCCTAGGGGTAGGCCCAAGAGAAATGAAACATCTATTTACACAATATCCGGTATCCAAATGTTCAGAGCAGCATTATTCATCATAGCCAGAAAGTGGCAACAACTCAAATGTCCATCCATTGTTGCATGACAAAGCAAAATGTGGTATATCCATGCAAAGGCATATCATCCAGTACGAAAAGAAATGAAGTACTAATGCAGCAATGCTGAAGAGCTTTGGAAACATTCTATGTGACAGAAACCAGACACAAAAGGCTGTGATTCCATTTGTATGGAAAGTCCAGAGTAAGCAAGTGCATAGAGAAAGCAAATAAATTAGTGGTTGCCAGGGGCTGGGAGGAGCAGGGAATGGGGAGTGACTGCCAGTTGGTATGGGCTGTCTGTGCTGATCTAATTGTGAAATGAGCTAGTGATGAAGGTTGCACAATTCTGAATATACTAAGTTGAATATACTAGATGGAGTTGTTGGCTTTAAAAGATGACATCTATAGTATGTGAACTATATCTCAATAAAGATGTTAAAAAAAGTAATACATAAGTACTACATAAGTAATACATAAGTAATACATAAAGTGTACCAAATTGTACACTTTAAAAATGCATAATGTATCACACATCCATTATATTTCAACAAAACTGTTTAAAAAAACCTTAAAAAGATAATGCCTAGATAGAAGATAAAAAGTGAAAAAATTAGATTTTGAAATATGAAATATTTTTAATGATTTATAAATACAAACATTTCTATGTCGGTATTGAGAGAATTTAGAATGATACAAAGCTGAGATTAACACTCAGGGGATTCTTTTTTTTTTTTCCTGCTATACACTTGTTTTGTTTGATAAGGTCAAAACCTGAGAAAAAGTGCTTAATCACTGAGTGGGTTCTAGCCTAGATAATAAGGAATAAACTTGATACAGGTTGCTATGTGCACATAGCATTATTAGCACTGTTATTAGAAAAAGTCATTATTAGCTGATATAGGAGAAGTTTGTTTGTTTTTTTTTTAATTTTAGATTGTTTAGGGTAAGAAGCTTACCTCTCTTATTCACCACTGAATCTCCAGTAGCTAGGACAAGGGTAGGCCAAAAGTGGCCTATAGGTCAAATCCAGTCCACCACTACTTTTTCTATGGCCCATGTCAAAAAATCAAAAGAAAAATAATAATCATGATACTTTAAAATTATATGAGATATAAATAAAAAATTTCAGCATCTGTGAGTAGTTTGATCACCACAGCTATGTTTATGATGTGGCTTTTGGGCTACCATGGCAGACTTGAATAGCCATGACAGAGCTATAGAGCCTGCAAAGCTGGAAATATTTGTTATCTGGATTTTACAGGAAAAGTTTGTTGGTCCCTGAACTAGAAGAAAGTCAGCATGTAGCAGATCTTTAAAGATTATTTGTGGAAGGAAGGGATGAAAAGAAAAAGAGATGACTGTGGAAAGGTAACACATTTATGTTGGTGATACAATTAGCTTGAAATTCCAGGGGATTATGGATTGGCAAATGTCTATCAGGTGCATGAAGGAAGGGGACAGGATAGAGGCATTGAGTTGGGGGTTATTTCCCTATCATGGGAGTTACGATACCACTAAGAGAAATCACTTTAAGGAAAAAGAGTAGAGAAGTGGAGACCTAGAATGTGGGGAGCACCCTTTTTTTATGGACCAGTGAGAGAAAGAAAAGTCTGATAAGTGGTAGAAAGGATCTGTTAGGTAAAGGGAGAATGCTTGACAAAAATAGCCACATGGAAGTCTGGAGAAGGAAGATGTTTCAGAAGGGTTAGTTTTGCTTAGTGTTAACACTGCAATTATAAATTTGTTGGTCACCTGGAGAATATAGTGGTGTTATAGAGGCGAAGGCATCTCTGGATGCTTGGATGAAAATGACAGCCGAATGGTTTTACTAAGCATTATATTGCCTAAAGCGCTGAGGGTTTAAAAAACCTTTTTCATGCAGTTACTACATAGGAAGCTCTGAAAAGGAAATCATGCTGTGTTCAATCTCTAAAGATATTTTGATCATCCAAGCACAAAGACATACAGGATAGTGATGCATCATTAAAAATAAATTGTTAAATTAATTCCTTCATAACTCAGGCCAAGAAATCCAACCCGAAGCACTTGACCACATGCTTCTTTTGGGCTCAGAGTGTCAGGATAAATGTATAAGCCTTATGCATTCTTGAAAGGAGAAAGATAAATACTTTAATTTAAACAGCAGACATTTCCCCCATTTATTCTTTGCTATTATTTTATCATTTACAATAAATGGTTCAATAAAAATAAAATATAATTTTTGTCCTCATGCTGTTGTTTTCTTCTGATGTTCAGCAAGTATTGTGTTGCATACAAGTCATTTAACTTTCCCCTGAGGTCTATTGGCATTAGGTAGAGATCTTGATTGATAACTGTTTATATGTGGCACTAAACCTTCTTGTGTTTTGCTTATTTCTAGTAAATGAAAGCAAGTCCCTCTAGACCTTGAGGCAAAATTTAAATCAGTATTTTACCTCATGCTGTACTATCTTGCCTCTCAACTGATCTCATCCTGACACAGCAAATGCTCCTTTTCTATCACAGCCAAAGTGATCAGGTAAGTTTAATTGCTTCAAAGTAATGCAATTGAATTTATACTTTTATTGGCTAATTTCCAGTTCTAGCAAAGCCTGGTAGTCAGAACACTTGCTATCCTCCTCACTTCCACCCAAGTACTTACGTGCCGGTCTTGGTCTTTCAGTTTTGTTCTTTAAAGTATGCAAACACCAGCATGTTCTGTTACAGTGTCACCAAATAAAAGATGTAAAAATGAACATTCAAGGCTCTTTCATTTATTTTGGTTACATTCTATCTTACCTTTTTCATTTCAGACCCATTAGGGGCAGTAGAATACAACGCAAAAGACTGGATTATAAATACACTGTATCATTTTCATAAAACTGCTTAATTCAACAATAATTCGTCTAAAAGATGAGTATTTTAGAAATGTTTCAATAGAAATCAATAAGTGCCTCACATGTAATAAATATAGGAAAGCAAATAGAATTTATCAAAAAGAATGTTTATAAAACAGAAGATAAAGAATTTACATTGGCTTATTACTAATTTAAGATTACCTGGTTTTAATATTAATAGCATTGAATTTCATTTTCATTTTATCCATCACTCCCTCTTTTGAGCTACATCGAGTTCCCACTGTTAGTTTGGCAGGATATTATTATTTGATTTCTATGTACTTGACTTGACTGAGAATGCATTTGGTTTGCTGGGTCCAAACTGAGACTTGCCAGGGTGCAGCTCCTAAAAACTGAAATGACAGGAATCTGTAGAACAACATGCCAAAAGGAAATTCACTTTCTTTTGCCATTTTCCTGGATCTGAGTGCTTCTTTCCAGCCATAATAGTTGGTGGAGGTTTTCTCCTTTTAACAGGTACTGGGGAAAATGGAAGAACAAGGTACTTTGAGTTAGAGCTGTGGCTAAGACTTGGCCTTGAGAGTAGGTGTGGGGGAGAAGAGATTCCAAAAACTTTCTTATTTTAAAACTACAAGCAGTTTTCTATCTCAGAAGCAAAGCTCTAAATGCACTTCAGCAAGAACTTCAGCAGTTTTTTTTGTTTTTGTTTTTGTAATGGGCAGATCAAAACAATGGACCATTTTCTTAAATAAATCTGTTTAACAAGTTCATACACTGTGTATTAAAGGGTTAACCCAGCAAGCCTAGTTGTCTAAACTGTACGCTTGGAAGATCTTCAAGACTGGACCTTAACTAGCTCCTGGGGAATAACCTCAGAGTCCTCAGGAACGTTCAGCCTGATAAGAGTATCTTTGTATACTTGGCACCTTGGGTCATACCAGAGATTTTATGCTAATGAGGTGATTTGTGGTGAATATCTGTTTTTCTTTGTTTGGGGTCATAGACTCTGCTTTTGGCCTTTGGAGGCACTGGAGACCGATTAGCTGAGGTCCCTATGGCAGGGGCTCTCCATCTCGGTGACTGAGCCCCAGTGAAAACCCTGAACACCAAGGCTTGATGAGCTTCCCCGGTTGGCAAGACTCTGAATGCCTCATCACACATGATACTGGGAGAATTAAGTTTTATTCCTGTGACTGCACTGAGAGGGGACGACAGGAAGCTTGCATCTGGCTTCTGGACTTCACCTTAGGCGCCTTTTAATTTTGCTGATTTTAATCTGCAACTTTTTGTGTAATAAGCTGTAATCTTGAATGAAATAGCCTTTCTAAGTTCTGTGAATCCTAGCCTGTCATCAAACCCGAGGGTGGTCTTGGGGTCTTGGGGTCTCTAGAACTAGCAGAAATTGCGATATATGAGAAGTTGCGACTCTAAGTAGTTAAATCACCTTAGGTAACAATGTATAGTATTTTTGTGTTGTAAGCAGAATTGCATCTCTATATTATGTTTTCTCTTGAGAAAAGTATCTTTTTCAAAATGGATTTTAATTATAGTGTGATTGCAAATTGTTGCTTGTTTTTTAGAGATACATATATTTTTGTTTGAGATGCAGCTTGGAATTGCCTGGAAGTGAGAGACTCACAAACTGCAGGAAGGATATGAGTTATGTTCTTTATCTTATTTTGAGGGACAAAGCCCCATCACTCTGGCTTTGTGCAGCTCTAGCAGGATTGGAGTGTTGGGGGAGGGCATCCATAGTTATTGAAGTTGGATCACCCAAATGTTGACAAATGTCAAAGAGGACAGAACTGTCTTTTCTTTTGATAATTTGGAAGAAATGTGATAAAATTAACCCTCTGCTCCTGCACCCCTTGTATAAATATTAGGCTATTTCAATTGCATATTAGTATTCTGCTAAGACCATAGGTTAAAGTCAAGGTAGATGGTGAGGAATCCGCTAAAGCAAGTGTGCATTCCAATTTCAATCACCATAGAAAGAAGCAAGTTCTCTGACGGTGAAAAAGCCTTGGGGCCAATGGTTTTCCTTTTCTAGGTCTGGACTCCAGAGAGTGTGCATGTGTTTAGAACCATCCTGTATGCTGGGAAACGATAGTGTACCTCTGTCATGGGAAAACAAGTTTGGAGCAAGGAAGGAGGAGAACCTGCCTAAGGTAGTGAGGCAGGTGTGTAGACAACCCCTGAGGACCCAACATTTGAAACTATGGGAGAAATATTGCTGAGAGCCAGTTGTGAGAGATTCTAAGGATATTTTTCTTTGCTGCTATCCTCAAGTGCTTTGTGGAATATTTTAAATGGTATAGCCTGATTTTCTCTGTGCTGTGGGAAATTAAAGAACTCTGCCGGATATTTTCTGTTTGTCCCTCCAGATCTGTTTTCTGTTCTTCCTCTCTGTTGTGTGCTCCAGGGAACGAACCTGTCAAAAGCAGCAACATTTTCTTACTGGCTTCCATTTGGCTACAGTCGTGAGAAACAGTATTAGGAGATCAGATGTTGGGGAAAAATTAAGCCTAAGATTTCTATTTTATTATTTTATTTTATTTATTATTTGACAGAGAAAGAGAGTGAGTGACAATGCACAAGCAGGGGAAGGGGCAGAGGGAGAAGAAGAAGCAGGCTCCCCGCTGAGACCAATGTGGGGCTCAATTGCAGGACCCTGGGATATGACTTGAACTGAAGGCAGATGCTTAACTGACTGAGCCATCCTGGTGCCCCAAGCCCAAGATTTTTATTACTCTGGCTCCTTCTCTGCTTGGGTGTGGCAGATTGGCAGTGTCTTTCTGCCAAAGGCCATGGCTCCTTTCAGAGCCTTTCAGAACTGGTTTTCTCCAGGTTCAGGTAATTATTCCCTCCCATTACCCTTGTACACACAAGGATTGCAACTATTCCGAGTGTCACTAGTCCTAGTATGAATTATTCCCTGCTGATTTCCTTTTAACCCTGCCCACAACCTGTGACAGTCAATTACCCTACTTGGAGGGTGTTGTGTCCTACTGTGACCTTGAATGGGTCAGTAATGACCTGTGTAATCTTAAGTATTCTATGAAAAGAAGTATAAATATACTGAGAGAATATCTGAATTATTTATGCCCTGGATACCTCCCTTAAATCTTCCTATCTTCTTAGGGTTAGTTTAGTAATCTTTCCAGACTCATCCTGGGCGCATCTTTCACCAGAAAGCCTTCTCTTATACTTTTCCCCATTTTCTATGTCTCTGTCAACTTTTCTTTTCCCACCCCCGAGTTTTGTTTTGATGCTTTTTCTATTTACTTTATCATATCGGTATCGTAATTACCTGCTTATTTGCCTGCTTTTAATAAATAGACTATAAGTTCTTGGAGTACAGAGCCTCCATATCTCTTAATTGCTTGAAGTTTGGAGAGTTTTTCTTTTGACATTATTTATTCTTTCTTTTGTTAATAAGTTCGACTACTGTTTCATAGAGAGTTATGAATATAAGTCAGGAATAAAATGCCAAAAGATTGTACTACAGTAGTAATACCACAAATGTACAAAAGAAGGTCAAATATAAAAGGCATTGCAAATGAAAATGTTAAAAATGTGGTAGCTAAATAGAAATATTTGGTAAGTTAATGGAATAAAAAGCAGTTAAAGATATAGGTAAAATGGCAAGGTATATGATTTTTTTTTGAATCAAATACAATACTAGCAAGATGTCGTTGTGTGTGCAAACAGAAACTCTCCTGTCCAAATTATAGTCCATCTCTATTTCTGAGTTGAATGAGAACTATATTAATTATTTTAGGTATGGTTACTACATTAATGAATTACATCAATAATATTTATTAAGTATGCACATGGTACTGAGGGGAAGTTGAAAAAACAATGTTAAGACATTCTCTCTCTCTCTAAAATAAGAAATAAATCTTAAAAAAATCATGATAGCGACTTGAGAGATTGAAGTAATTCAAATTGAATGACTACAGTGTTCTGTTTTTGTCTTCCATGTACCTCAAGGTCTTAGAGAAGTACAGGATACACAATCAATAATATTTACTGGATAAATATGTGGGTATGTAGATGGTAAATATAATTATTTTCACTGCTCTCATTATAATTGTAAGTGAAGGAATTTGATGACTGATTGGATTACATGAATGGCAAGTCAAAGCGATATTCCCAAAGTCAAGAACTTTGGTGTTTATCAAGTCGTGTTCATTTATCTGTGATCTCTATGAATGGTCTTCAGATTTAGGTCAGAGTCCTCCACAACAATCTGAAAAGAAAGCACCAGGAAATGAGTCACATGACTAGATGAACACATTTCCCACTGGGATCCCATCTCCAGATTGCTGTGAAGCTTCCCCAGTGGGCACAATAAGAGAGTATGTGATTTTTAAGAATATTTGCATTGAAAACAGATCTTATTCCTGTCCCCACTCTAACACTTTTTAGCCACAAGACCTAAGACAAGCTGTCTGGACTTTAAGTTCACTATTGATAAAACTAGATCAATATAATCTATGTCACAAGTGGTAGGTATACTATGAAAATTTGTATTCCAAAAGGAAACAAATAAAAGACACTATTATTACATTTGTGGAAATACTATAAATATTATTTCAAGTGGAAGAGGTAAATTGCATCAAATGGGTTATGTTTACACGAGAAATAGGGCATAAAATTTGGTTATGCAAAATCAAATACTAGTTTGAAGAACTGGAAGTGACTTTGTTAATTTTTTTTCCTCAGAAGGCTTTTCAGTCTTGAGATTTAATTAGAATTATTGATTTTCCTGGTTTTCCATATGATACAAAGTATCATATGGATAGTATTAGGCAATATAAAAATTAAGAATACTCTTCCTGATACAAATGATTGTTAATGTTAGATACATGAGGTATCTTGTTACGAAACAGGTCCTCAGTGTAATAAGTGAGAATTTCCTGACAAAATAAATATTCAACATCAGTGTTCTCTGTCAGAAAGTCTTGACTCAATGTGCCAAAGCTATAAGTGTGTCAAATAATCCTTTAATTAGATTACAAAATGCAGCTATTATATGTCAAATATCTATTGATTCCAGGAAGAAAATGGCTTGAGGTTTCTTAAGTATGCAACACCAAAATTCATTTGCCATGCAATTAACTCCAAATTACCTCCTTGGGAAATTAATATTAGAAAGCATGTTTAGGCATGTAAAAGCATATAATTGACATTTAATAAAAATCTTAGTGATGAATAGTAGAGGGTTTTAAAAACATTTATTTCGGGGATCCCTGGGTGGCTCAGGGGTTTAGCGCCTGCCTGCCTTAGGCCCAGGGTGTGATCCTGGAGTCCCGGGATCGAGTCCCATGTCGGGCTCCCTGTATGGAGCCTGCTTCTCCCTCTGCCTGTGTCTCTGCCTTTTTCTCTCTGTGTGTCTGTCATTAATAAATAAATAAAATCTTAAAATAAAAATAAAAACATTTATTGCCAATGCATACACAATTTAGCATTTTGCTCTCTTCTGCCTGCATTTACCTAAGAATTTGTAACATGCATTTACCTAAGAATTTGTATGTTTTGATCACAAATGTAAAATTGTTTGAACTCTGGGAAGTAGAGAGTTTTTCTTAGAGCTACACAACATTTGAGCATCAACT
>JAEUCK010009331.1:0-53110 GCA_017311455.1 Otocyon megalotis megalotis | reverse complement strand
GTAACCCTACCCTAACCCAAACCCTAAACCTAACCCTAAACTATACAGTAAACCTAAACCTAACCCTAACCCTAAACCTAACCCTAAAGCTAATCTATACCGTAACCCTAACCCTAAACGTAACCGTAACATAACTTGTTCTGTAATCCTATCCCTAAGCCTTACCCTAACCCAAATCCTAACCCTAAACTATATCGTAACCCTAACCCTAAACCTAACCTGTACCGTAACCCTAACAGTAAACCTAAACCTAACCATAACCTATACCGTAACTCTAAACATAATCCTAACTACAACACTAACCCTAACCTGTACCGCAAACCTAATCCTAACCTAGCCCTATCCCTATCCCTAACACAAACCCTAAACCTAACCTGTACGGTAACCCTAACCATAACACTAACCTGTACCGTAACCCTAACCATAAATGTAAACCGAACCATAAGCTATACCGTAACCCTACCCATAATCCTAACCCTAACCCTAACCCTAACCTGTACCTTAACACTAAACTAAACCTAACCCTAACCTGTAGCATAACCCTAAACCTAACCCTAAACCTAACCTGTCCCGTAAACCTAACCCTAACATTAACCCTTACCCTAACCCTAACCTGTACCGTAACCCTAACCCTAATCCTAACCCTAACCTGTACCGTAACCCTAACCCTAATCCTAACCCTAACCTGTACGGTAACCCTAACCCTATCCCTAACCCTAACACTAACTGTACTGTCACAGTAACCCTAACACTAACCCTAACCTAACCCTAACTTGTATCGTAACACTAAACCTAACCCTAACCCTAACCATACCCTGAACCCTAACCCTAACCCTAACCCTAACCGTACACGTAACCCTAACCCACAACTGTACCGCAATGCTAAGAGTAAACCTAACCCTAACCCTATCCCGAACCGTAACCCATACCTGTACCGTAACACTAACCCTAACGCTAAACCTAACCTGTACCGTAAACCTAACCCTAACTATATACCTAACCATAACCTGCACAGTAAACCTAACCCTAACCCTAACCCTAAACCTAATCCTAACCCTATCCTGTACCGTAAACCTAAACCTAAACCTAACCCTAACCCTAACTCTAACCTATACCATAACAATAACCTTAAACCAATCCGTAACCCTAACTTTACTGTAACTTTAACCCTAATCCTAAAGCTAACCTGTTACATAACCCTAAACCACACCCTAACCTGTACCGTAACCCTAACCCTAACCCTAAACCTAACCATAACCTGTACCGTAACCTAAACCTAACCCTAACACTAACCCTAAACCTAACCTGTACTGTAAAACTAAACCTGCCCTTAAACTATCCCTAACCCTAACCCTAACCTGTACCGTAACCCTAACCCTAACCCTAACCTGTACCGTAACCCTTACCCTAAACCTAACCTGTACCTCAAACCTAACCCTAAGCCTAACCCCCACCCCAACCTGTACCGTAACACTAACCCTAACCCTAAACCTAACCTGTACTGAAAACCTAACCCTAAACCTAACCCTAAACTGTACTGTAACCCTAACCCTAACTCTAAACTGTACCGTAAACCTACCACAAAACCAAACCCTAACCTGTACTGTAAACCTAACCCTAAACCTAACCCTAACCATAACACTAACCTGTGCTGTAACCCTAAGCCTAACACAAACCTAACCCTAACTTGTATTGTAACCCTAACCCTAACACTAACCCTAAACCTAAACCCAACCTCTACCGTAACCCTCACCGTAAACCTAAACCTAACCATAACCCTAAGCCTAACCCTATCCTGTATCGTAAACCTAACCCTAACCTTATCCGTAACCCTAACACACACATGTACGGCAAACCTAACCCTAACCCTAACCTTAATGGTAACCCCTACCTGTACCGTAACACTAACCCTAACCCTAACCCTAACCCTAACCCTAACCTGTACCGTAACCTACCAAACCATAAACCTAACCTATACTGTAAACCTAAACATAACCCTACACCTAACCCTAACACTAACCTGTACCATAACACTAACCCAAAGACTAACGCTTAACCTAAGTTGTATTGTAATCTGAACCTAACCCTACCCTGTACCATAACCCTAACCCTCAACCTAAAACTAACCTGTACCGTAACCATAATCCTAACCCTACACTAACCTGTACCGTAACCATAAACCTAACCCTAAACCTACCCTAACGCTAACCTATACCGTAACCCTAACCCTAAACCTAACCGTAACCCTAACTTGTTCCGTAATCCTATCCATAACCCTAACACTAACCCTAAGACTAACCCTAACCTGTACCGTAAACCTAACCCTAACCCTAACCGGTATCATTACCCTAACCCTAAACCTAACCTGTACCGTAACCCTAACCCTAACCTTAAACCTAACCCTAACCTGTACCGTAACCCTAATCCCAACTATAATCCTAAACCTAACCCTAACCCTAACCTGTACCGTAACCCTAGACCTAAACCTAACCCTAAAACTAATGCTAACCTATACCGTAACACTAACCATAAACCTACCCGTAACCCTACTGGTACCGTAAGCCTAACCCTAATCCTAAACCTAACCTGTAACATAACCCTAAACCACACCCTAACCTGTACCATAACCCTAACCCTAACCCTAAACCTAACCATAACCTCTACTGTACCCTAACCCTAACCCTAAAACTAACCCTAACCCTAACCTGTACCGTAACACTAACCCTAACCTTAACCTATCCGTAACTCTAACCCTACCCCTAAACCTAACCCTAACCGGTACCGTAACCCTAACCCTAACCCTAACCCTAACCTGTACGGTAACCATAACCATAACCCAAACCCTAACCCTCACCCTAACCATAACCATAACCCTAACCCTAGCCCTAACCGTAAAGCTAACCTATACCGTAACCATAAACGTAAACCTAAACCCAACCCTAAGCCTAACCCTAACCACACCATAAACCTAACCCTAACCCTAACCCTAAACTTAACCCTCCACTGTACCGTAAACGTAACCCTAACGCTAAACCTAACCCTAACCCTAACACATACCTGTACAGTAACCCTACCCCTAACCCTAACCTATACCGTAACCCTAACCCTAACCCTAACCCTAACCAGTACCATAACCCTAAACCTAACCCTACTCCTAACCCTAACCCTTATACTGTAACCCTAAACCTAACACTAACCCTAAACCTAACCGTAACTTGTACAGTTACCCTAACTCTAACCCGAAACCTAACTATGCCACCGTAACCCTAACCCTAACCCTAACCCTAGACGTAACCCTAACCCACAACTGTACCGATAATTTAACCCTAACCCTAACCTTAACCCTAACCCAAACATAACACTTACCTGTACAGTAACACGAATCCTAACCCTAAACCTAACCTGTACCATTACACTAACACTAACCCTAACCTGTACCATAACCCTACACCTAACCCTAACCCTAACACTAATGCTAACCTGTACCATAACCCTAACCCTAACCCTAAACCTAACCATAAACTGTACCGTAATCCTAACCCTAACAATAAACCTGCACTGTACCGTAACCCTAACCCTAACCCTAACCCTGCAAGTAACCCTAACCCACAACTGTACCGCAAATTTAACCCTAACCCTAACCTTAACCCTAACCCTAACCGTAACCCTTACGTGTACCGTAACACTAATCCTAACCTACACCTAATCTGTACCATAAACCTAACACTAGCCCTAACCCTATCCAGTACCATAACCCTAAACCTAACCCTAACCCTAACCCTAACCCAGAAGCTAACCTTTACCGTAACCCTAACCCTAACCCTAAACCTAACCATAACCTGTACCGTAATCCTAACCCTAACCCTAACCCTAACCTGTACCATACCCCTAACCCTAACCCTAATCGTAAACCTAAACTGTACCATAATCCTAACCCTAGCCCTAACCCTAACATGTACCGCAACACTAAGCCTAACCCTAACCTTAACCCTAACCCTAACCTGTACGGTAACACTAATACTAACTCTAACCCTAAGATGTACTACAACCCTAACCCTAACTCTAACCCTAACCCTAACCCTAACGCTGATCCTAAACTGTACGGTAACCCTAACCCTAAACCTAACCTGTACGGTAACCCTACCCCTAAACCTAACCCTAAACCTAACCTGTACCATAACCCTAACCCCAACCCTAATCCTAACCGGTACGGTAACCATAACCATAACCCAAACCCTAACCCTAACCCTAACCTTAACCCTAAACCTAACCCTAACCCTAACCCTAACCGTAAACCTAACCAGTACCGTAACCGTAAACGTAACCCTAAACCCAACCATAAGCCTAACCCTAAACACTACCGTAAACCTAACCCTAACCCTACCCTAAACTAAACCCTAAACTGTACTGTAACCTAAAGCCAAACGCTAACCCTAACCCTAACCTGTACCATAAACCTAAACCTAACCCTACTCCTAACTCTAACCCTAACTTGTACCATAACCCTAAACCTAACACTAACCCTAAACCTAACCGTAACTTGTACCGTAACCCTAACTCTAACCCTAAACCTAACCCTGCCCTGTACCGTAACCCTAACCCTAACCCTAACCCTACAGGTAACCCTAACCCACGACTGTACCGCAAATTTAACCCTAACAGTAAACCTAAACTGTACCATAATCCTAACCCTAGCCCTAACCCTAACATGTACCGCAACACTAACCCTAAACCTAACCTTAACCCTAATCCTAACCTGTACGGTAACACTAATACTAACTCTAACCCTAAGCTGTACCGCAACCCTAACCCTAAACCTAACCCTAACCCTAACCCTAACCCTGATACTAACCTGTACGGTAACCCTAACACTAACCCTAACCCTAAACCTAACCTGTATGGTAACCCTAACCCTAAACCTAACCCTACACCTAACCTGTACCCTAACACTAACGCTACCCCTAAACCTAACCCTAACCTGTACTGTAACCCTAACCCTAACCCTAACGTGTACGGTAACCATAGCCGTACCCCAAACCCTAACCCTAAACCCAACCTTAAACTTAACCCTAACCGTAACCGTAAACCTAACCTGTACCGTAACCGTAAACATAACCCTAAAACCAACCCTAAGCCTAAGCCTAACCACTACCATAAACCTAACCCTAACCCTAACCTAAACTTAACCCTAAACTGTACCGTAAACGTAACCTTAATGCTAACACTAAACCTAACCCTGTACTGTACCGTAACCTGTACATAGGGTTACCTGTACCGTAACCCTACCCCTAACCCTAACCCTAACCTATACCGTAACCCCAAACCTAAACCTAATGCTAACCTGTCCCATAACCCTAAACCTAACCCTACCCCTAACCCTACTTGTACCGTAACCCTAAACCTAACACTAACCCTAAACGTAACCATAACTTGTACCGTAACCCTAACTCTAAACCTAAACCTAACCCTGCCCTGTACCGTAGCCCTAACTCTAAACCTAACTCTACACGTAACCATAACACACAACTATACCGCAAATTTAACCCTAACCCTATCCTTAACCCTAACCCTAACCGTAACCCTTACCTGTACCGTAACACGAATCCTAACCCTGAACCTAACCTGTACCGTAACCCTAACACTAACCCTAACCCTATCCAGTACCATAACCCTAAACCTAACCCTAACACTATCCCTAATGCTAGCCTGTACCGTAACCCTAAACCTAACCCTAAACCTAACCATAACCTGTACCGTAACCCTAACCCTAACCGTAAACCTAAACTGTACCATAATCCTAACCCTAGCCCTAACCCTAACCCTAACCTGTACCATAAACCTAAACCTCACCCTACTCCTAACTCTAACCCTAACCTGTACCATAACCCTAAACCTAACCCTAAACCTAACCCAGAAGCTAACCTGTACCGTAACCCTAACCCTAAACCTAAACCTAACCATAACTGTACCGTAACGCTAACCCTAACCCTAGCACTAAAACTAAACTGTACCATAATCCTAACCCTAGCACTAACCCTAATATGTACCGCAACACTAACCGTAAACCTAACCTTAACCCTAATCCTAACCTGTACGGTAACACTAATACTAAATCTAACCCTAAGCTGTACCGCAACCCTAACCCTAACCCTAACAGTAACACTAAACTGTACCATAATCCTAACCCTAGCCCTAACCCTAACATGTACCGAAACAGTACCCCTACCCTAACCTTAACCCTAACCATAACCTGTACGGTAACACTAATACTCTAACCCTAAGCTGTACCGCAACCCTAACCCTAACCCTAAACCTAACCCTGATCCTAACCTGTACGGTTACCCTAACCCTAACCCTAACCCTAACCTGTATGGAAAGCCTAAACCTAAACCTAACCCTAAATCTAACCTGTATCCTAACCCTAACCCTAACCCTACCCCTAAACCTAACCCTAACCTTACCCTCACCATAACCCTAACCTGTATGGTAACCATAACCGTAACCCAAACCCTAACCCTAAACCTAACCGTAAACCTAACCTGTACCGTAACCGTAAACGTAACCCTAAACCCACCCTAAGCCTAACCCTAACCACTACCATAAACCTAACCCATACCCTAACCCTAAACTTAACCCTAAACTGTACCGTAACCGTAACCATAAAGCTAACCCTAACCCTAACCCTAACCCTTACCTGTACTGTAACCCTACTCTTAACCCTAATTCTAACCTATATCATAACCCTAACCCTAACCCTAATCCTAACCTGTACCATAAACCTAAACCTAACCCTACCCCTAACCCTAACCCTAACTTGTACCATAACCCTAAAACTAACACTAACCCTAAACCTAACCGTACCTTGTACTGTAACCCTAACTCTAACCCTAAACCTAACCCTGCCCTGTACGGTTACCCTAACCCTAACCCTAACCCTACACGTAACCCTAACCCACAACTTAATGGAAATTTAACCCTAACCCTAACCTTAACCGTAACTGTAACTGTAACACTTACCTGTACCATAACACTAATCTTAGCCCTAAACCTAACCTGTACCGTAACCCTAACCCTAATCGTAACCCTAGCCCTAACCTTAAACATAACCTCTACTGTAACCCTAAAACTAACCCTAACCCTAACCCTAACGCTGACATTAACCTGTACGGTAACCCTAACCCTAACCCTAACCCTAACCTAAATCTAACCTGTTCTGTAAACCTAACCTTAACTCTAACTCTAACCCTAACCCTAACCCTAACCCTAACCCTAACCTGTACGGTAACCCTAACCCTAACCTTAACCCTAAACCTAACCAGTACCATAACCCTAACCCTAACCTGCACAGTAACCCTAACCCTAACCCTAAAACTAATCATAACCTTTAACATAACCCTAACCGAAACCCTAACGATAACCCTAACCTATACCGTAAACCTAACCCTAATCCTAATGTTAACCTGTACCGTAACCCTAACCATAACCCTAACCCTAAACTGTACTGCAACCCTAACCTTACCCTAACCCTAACCCTAACCTCTACAGTAACCCTATCCCTAACCCTAACCCAATCCCTAACTTGTACCGTAACCCTAACAATAACCCTAACCCAACCCTAACCTGTACCGTAAGCGTAACACTAACCCCAACCCTAACCTATACTGAAACCCTAACCCTAACACTAACTCTAACCTGTTCCGTAACCCTAACCCTATTTCTAACCGTAACCTGTACCGTAACCCTCACCCTAACACTAACCCTAACCGGTACCGTAACCCTAACCCTAACCCTAACCCTAACCTGACGATAACACTAAAACTAACCCTAACCCTAACACTAAAGCTAACCTGTACTCTAACCCTAACCCTAACCCTAAACCTAAACATAATCTGTCCCGTAATCCTAACCCTAACCCTAAACCTTACATGTACCGTAACCCTAAACTTAACCCTAATCATAAACCTAACCTGTCCCGTAATCCTAACCCTAACCCTAACCCTAACATGTACCGCAACCCTAACCCTAACCCTAACATTAACCCTAACCCTAACCTGTACGGTATCACTAAAACTAAATCTAACCCTAAGCTGAACCACAACCCTAACCCTTACCCTAACAGTAACCCTACCCTAACCCTGATCCCAACCTATCCGGTAACCGTACCCTAACCCTAAACTTAACCCTAACCTGTATGGTAACCCTAACCCTAAACCTAACCCTAAACCTAACCCTAAACCTAACCTGTACCCTACCCCTAGCACTACACCTAAACCTAACCCTAACTTGTACCGTGACCCTAAACCTAACCCTAACCTGTACCGTAACCCTAAACCTAACCCTAACCCTAACCCTAACCTGCACTGCAGCCCTAAGCCTAACCATAACCCTAACCTTAACCCTAACCCTAACCTGTGCGGAAAACATAACTGTAACCCTAACCCTAACACTAACCCTAACCGTAACCGTAACCCTAACCCTAACCATAAACCTAACGTATACCGTAACTGTAAACGTAACCCTAAACCCAACCCTAAGCCTATCTCTAACCACTACCATAAACCTAACCCTAAACCTAAACCTAAACTTTACCCTAAACTATACTGTAACCGTAACCCTAACGCGAACCCTAACCCTTACCTGTACTGTAACCCTACCCCTAACCCTAACCCTAACCTATACCGTAACCCTAATCCTAACCCTAACCCTAACCCTAACCTGTACCATAACTCTAAACCTAACCTTACCCCTAACCCTAAAACTAACCTGTACCGTAACCCTAACTCTTACCCTAACCGTAACACTAACCCTAACCTACCATAAACCTAAACATAAACCTAACCCTAACCCTAACGCTAACCTATACCATAACACTAACCCTAAACCTAACCGTAACCCTAACTTGTTCCGCAACCCTAGCTCTAACCCTAACCCTAACCCTACCTGTACCGTAACCTTAACCCTAACCCTAACCCTCACCTGAACATAACCCTAACCCTAACCCTAATCATAACCTGTACCGTAACTCTAACCCTAACACTACCTGTACCGTAACACTAACCCTACCAGTACACTCACACACACCTGTGCGGCAACCCTACCCTAACCATATGCATAACCCTAACCATAACCCTTACCTGTCCCGTAACATTAGCCTAACCCTAACCCTAAACTATATCGCAATCGTAACCCTAAACCTAAGCCTAATCCTAACCCCGACCCTAACCTGTACGGTAACCCTAACACTAAACCTAACCCTAACCCTAACCCTAACTTGTACAGTAACCCTAACCTTAAACCTAACCCTAACCCTAACCTGTGCCGTAACCCTAACCCTGACCTGTATGTAACCCAGAACCTAAACCTAACCCTAACCTGTACCAAACCCTAACCCTACCCCTAACCCTAACCTGGAACGTATAAGTACCACTAACCCTAAACATAAACTGTACTGAAAACCTAAACCTAACCCTAATCCAAACCCTAACACTCACCTATACCGTAATCCTAACCCTAACACTAACCTAACCCTAACTTTTATTGAAACCCTAACCCTAAATCTAACCCTAAACCTACCCTGTACTGTAACCCTAACCCTAAACCTAACTTTAACCCTAACCCTAACCTGTACGGTAACACTAAAACTAACTCTAACCCTAAGCTGAACTCTAACCTGTTACCTGTACGGTAACACTAAAACTAAATCTAACCCTAAGCTGAACTCTAACCCTTACCCTAACCGTAACCCTACCCTAACCCTGATCCCAACCTATACGGTAACTCTAACCCTCACATTAACCCTAACCTGTATGGTAACCCTAACCCTAAACCTAACACTAAACTTAACCCTAAACCTAACCTGTACCCTAACCCTAACCCTACACCTAAACCTAACCCTAACTTGTACCGTAACCCTAAACCTAACCCTAAACTGTACCCTAACCCTAAACCTAACCCTAACCCTAACCCTAACTCTAACCTGTACTGCAGCCCTAAGCCTAAGCCTAACCCTAACCCTAACCCTAATCCTAACCTTGACACTAACCTGTTCGGTAACCCTAACCCTAACCATAAGCCAACCCTAACCCTAACCCAAACCTGTACGGAAAACATAACTCTAACCCTAACCCTAACACTAACCCTAACCCTAACCCTAACCCTAACCATAAACCTAACGTATACCGTAACTGTAAACGTAACCCTAAACCCAACCCTAAGCCTATCTCTAACCACTACCATAAACCTAACCCTAAACCTAAACCTAAACTTTACCCTAAACTATACTGTAACCGTAACCCTAACGCGAACCCTAACCCTTACCTGTACTGTAACCCTACCCCTAACCCTAACCCTAACCTATACCGTAACCCTAATCCTAATCCTAACCACAACCCTAACCCTAACCTGTACCATAACTCTAAACCTAACCTTACCCCTAACCCTAAAACTAACCTGTACCGTAACCCTAACTCTTACCCTAACCGTAACACTAACCCTAACCTACCATAAACCTAAACATAAACCTAACCCTAACCCTAACGCTAACCTATACCATAACACTAACCCTAAACCTAACCGTAACCCTAACTTGTTCCGCAACCCTAGCTCTAACCCTAACCCTAACCCTACCTGTACCGTAACCTTAACCCTAACCCTAACCCTCACCTGAACATAACCCTAACCCTAACCCTAATCATAACCTGTACCGTAACTCTAACCCTAACACTACCTGTACCGTAACACTAACCCTACCAGTACACTCACACACACCTGTGCGGCAACCCTACCCTAACCATATGCATAACCCTAACCATAACCCTTACCTGTCCCGTAACATTAGCCTAACCCTAACCCTAAACTATATCGCAATCGTAACCCTAAACCTAAGCCTAATCCTAACCCCGACCCTAACCTGTACGGTAACCCTAACACTAAACCTAACCCTAACCCTAACCCTAACTTGTACAGTAACCCTAACCTTAAACCTAACCCTAACCCTAACCTGTGCCGTAACCCTAACCCTGACCTGTATGTAACCCAGAACCTAAACCTAACCCTAACCTGTACCAAACCCTAACCCTACCCCTAACCCTAACCTGGAACGTATAAGTACCACTAACCCTAAACATAAACTGTACTGAAAACCTAAACCTAACCCTAATCCAAACCCTAACACTCACCTATACCGTAATCCTAACCCTAACACTAACCTAACCCTAACTTTTATTGAAACCCTAACCCTAAATCTAACCCTAAACCTACCCTGTACTGTAACCCTAACCCTAAACCTAACTTTAACCCTAACCCTAACCTGTACGGTAACACTAAAACTAACTCTAACCCTAAGCTGAACTCTAACCTGTTACCTGTACGGTAACACTAAAACTAAATCTAACCCTAAGCTGAACTCTAACCCTTACCCTAACCGTAACCCTACCCTAACCCTGATCCCAACCTATACGGTAACTCTAACCCTCACATTAACCCTAACCTGTATGGTAACCCTAACCCTAAACCTAACACTAAACTTAACCCTAAACCTAACCTGTACCCTAACCCTAACCCTACACCTAAACCTAACCCTAACTTGTACCGTAACCCTAAACCTAACCCTAAACTGTACCCTAACCCTAAACCTAACCCTAACCCTAACCCTAACTCTAACCTGTACTGCAGCCCTAAGCCTAAGCCTAACCCTAACCCTAACCCTAATCCTAACCTTGACACTAACCTGTTCGGTAACCCTAACCCTAACCATAAGCCAACCCTAACCCTAACCCTAACCTGTACGGAAAACATAACTCTAACCCTAACCCTAACACTAACCCTAACCCTAACTCTAACCCTAACCATAAACCTAACGTATACCGTAACTGTAAACGTAACCCTAAACCCAACCCTAAGCCTATCTCTAACCACTACCATAAACCTAACCCTAAACCTAAACCTAAACTTTACCCTAAACTATACCGTGACCGTAATCCTAACGCGAACCCTAACCCTTACCTGTACTGTAACCCTACCACTAACCCTAACCCTAACCTATACCGTAACCCTAATCCTAACCCTAACCCTCACCCTAACCTGTACCATAACTCTAAACCTAAACCTACCCCTAACCCTAAAACTAACCTGTACCATAACCCTAACCCTAACCCTAACCATAACCATAACACTAACTTGTAACATAAACCTAACCCTAACACTAACCCTAATGCTAACTTGCTCGCAATCCTAAAGCTAACACTAAACATAACCCTACACTGCACAGTAACCCTAAACCTAACCTTAACCCTAAACCTAACATAATCTGGACCCTAACCCTAACCCTAAATCTATGGCAAACCTAAACCTAACCCTAACACTAACGCTAACACAAACCTTTACCATAACACTAACCCTAACCCTAACCCTAACCCTAAACCTAAACCTAACCTGTTCTGTAACCCTAACCCTAACCCTAACGTAACCCTAACCCTAACCCTAAACTTTACCGTAACCCAACCCTAAACTTAAACCTAACCCTAACCTCTACCGTAAACCTAACCCAAACACTAACCCTAACCCTAACCCTAACTTTACCGTACCCCTAAACCTAACCCTAACCCCAAACCTAACCGTAACCTGTACCGTAACCCTAACCCTAACACTAAATCTAACCAAAACATGTACCGTAACTCTAACCCTAACCCTAACCGTAACCCTAACGCTAAACCTAAACCTAACCTGTTCTGTAACACTAACCCTAACCCTAACGTAACCCTAACCCTAACCCTAATCTTTACCGTAACCCAACCCTAAACCTAAACCTAACCCTAACCTCTACCGTAAACCTAACCCAAACACTAACCCTAACCCTAACCCTAACTTTACCATACCCCTAATCCTAACCCTAACCCCAAACCTAAACATAACCTGTACCGTAACCCTAAACCTAACACTAAATCTAACCATAACATGTACCGTAACTCTAACCCTAACCCTAACCATAACCATAACCATAACCCTACCTGTACGGTAACCCTAAACCTAACCCTCACCCTAAACTTAACCCTAACCCTAACCTGTACGGTAACCCTATCGTAAATCTAACCCTAAACCTAAACGGTACCATAACCCTAACTCTACCCCTAACTCTAACCCTAACCCTAACCCTAAACCTAGCCCTAACCTGTACCGTAAACCTAACCCTTACCCTATGCTATACCGTAACCCTAACCCTAACACTAAACCTAACCCTAACCTGTACCATAACCCTAAACCTAACCCAAACCCTAACCCTAACGCTAACCTGGACCGTAACTCTATACCTAACCCTAAACTTAACCATAATCTGTACTGTAATCCTAACCCTAAACCTAAACCTAACCTGTACCATAACCCTATCCTTAACCCGAACCGTAAACCTAACCTGTACCGTAATCCTCACCCTAAACCTAAACCTAACATGTACCGTAATCCTAACGCTAACCCTAAACTTATCCCTAACCCTAACCTATACGGTAACACTAAAACTAACTCTACCCTAAGCTGAACCGCAACCCTAAACCTTACCTTAACCCTAACCCTAACCCTAACCTGTACTGCAACCCTAAGCCGAACCCTAACCCTAACCCTAACCCTAACCTTGACACTAACCTGTTCGGTAACCCTAACCCTAACCATAAGCCTAACCCTAACCCTAACCTGTACGGTAACCCTACCCTTATCCTAACCCTAACCTATACAGTAACCCTAACCCTTGCCCTAACCCTAACCCTAACCCTAACCCTAACCGTAACCCTTACCTGTACCGTAACACTAATCCTAACCCTAAACCTAACCTGTCCCATAACCCTAACCCTAACCCTAAACCTAACCCTAACCTCTACTGTAACCCTAACACTAACCCTAACCCTAACCCTAACGCTGACACTAACCGCTATGGTAACCCTAACTCTAACCCTAAACCTAACCTGTACCGTAACCCTAACCCTAACCCTAAACCTAATACTAACCTATACCATAACTGTAACCGTAACCCTAACCCTAACATGTACCAGAACCCTAACTTAACCCAAACACTAACCCTAACCGATACGGTAACCCCAACCCTAACCCTAACCCTAACCTGTACCGCAACCCTAAGCCTAAACCTAACCCTAACCTCTACTGTAAACCTAGCACTAAACCTAAACCTATCCCTAACCCTAACCTTAAACCTATCCCTAAACCTAACTTGTATCGTGACCCTAACACTAATCCTAACCCTAACCTTAACCCTAACCTTAACTCTAACCCTAACGTAACCCTAACCTGTACCGTAACCGTAAACATAAACCTAAACCCAACCCTAAGCCTAACCCTAACCACTACCATAATCCTAAACCTAACCCTAACCCTAAACTTACCCTTAAACTGTACCGTAACCCTAACACTAACACTAACCCTACCCGTAAACGTAACCCACAACTGTACCGCAAACTTAACCCTAACCCTAACCCTAAACCTAACCCTAACCCTAAACTGTGTAACCGTAACCCTAACCCTAACCCTAAAAACCTAACCCTTACTAACCTAACTAACCTACCTAACCGTAACCCCGTAACACTAACCCCCTAACCCTAACTCCTGTACCCTAACCCTAAACCTAACCCTAACTGTATACCGTTACCCTAACCCTAACACTAACCCTAAACTTAAACTTAACCATACCGTAACCCTAACCCTAACCCTAAACCTAACCCTAACTCTGACCCTAACCTGTACGGGAACCCTAACATTAACTGTAACCCTAACCCTAACCCTAACTGTACCGTACCCTAACCCTAACCCAAAACCTAACCCTACCGTGTACCAAAACCTAACCCTAACCCTAACCAAACTTACGTACCCTAACCTAAACCTAACCCCAACCCTACCCTAACCTGTACCGTAACCCTAACCCTAACACTAAATCTAACCATAACATGTACTATAACCCTAACCCTAACCCTAACCTAACCGTAACCTGTACCGTAAACCTAATACCTAACCCTAAAACCTAACCCTAAGTTAACCCCTAATCCTAAACCTAACCCTAAACCTAAACGGTAACCCTAAATTGTTCCGTAACCCTAACCCCAACCCTAACCCTAACCCTGCCTGTACCGTAACTCTAACCCTAACCCTAACCCTAACACTAACCTGTAACGTAATCCTAACCCTACACTAACCCTGACCCTAAATTGTATCGAAACCCTAACACTAACCCTAACCCGACCC
Source organism: Otocyon megalotis megalotis (assembly GCA_017311455.1). Classification (NCBI taxonomy): domain Eukaryota; kingdom Metazoa; phylum Chordata; class Mammalia; order Carnivora; family Canidae; genus Otocyon; species Otocyon megalotis. The sequence continues at coordinate 37,870 of JAEUCK010009331.1, read as the reverse complement.
TACCCAGTACCGTAACCTAAACCCTAACCCTAACCTGTTCCATAACCCTAACCCTAACACTAATCCACTAATCATAACCTATACCATAAGCCTAGGCTAACCCTAACCCTAAGCTGTACCGCAACCCTAACCCTATCACTAACCCTAACCCTAACCTGTACAGTAACCCTAAACATAACCCTAACCCTGAGCTGTACCGCAAACCTAACCCTAACCCTCACCCTAACACTAACCCTTACCCTAACCATAACCTGTACGGTAACCCTAACTCTAACCCTAATCCTAACCCTAACCCTAACATGTACGGTAACCCTAACCCTAACCCTAAACCTAAACCTAAACGGTACCATCACCCTAACCCTAACCTGTACGTAGCCTTAACCCTACCCCTAAAAATAACCCTAACCTCTAACATAACCCTAAACCTAACCCTAACCCTAAACACTACCATACCGTTAACCCTAACCCTAACCCTAAACATAACCCGGAACTGTACCGTACCCCTAACCCTAACGCTAACCCTAACCCTAACACTTACCTGCACCGTACCCTAACCCTAACCTAACCCTATCCGGGACCGAAAAAGTACTACTAACCCTAAACCTAACCTGTACTGAAAACCTAACCCTAAACCTAACCCTAACCCTAACACTAACCTGTACCGTAATCCTAACCCTAACACTAAACCTAACCCTAACATGTATCGAAACCCTAAACCTAACCCTAAACAAAATCCTAACCATACCCTGTACCGTAACCCTAACCCTAACCTGTACCGTAACCCTAACTCTTACCCTAACCGTAACACTAACCCTAACCTACCATAAACCTAAACATAAACCTAACCCTAACCCTAACGCTACCCTATACCATAACCCTACCCTAAACCTAACCGTAACCCTAACTTGTTCCGCAACCCTAGCTCTAACCCTAACCCTAACCCTACCTGTACTGTAACCTTAACCCTAACCCTAACCCTCACCTGAACGTAACCCTAACCCTAACCCTAATCATAACCTGTACCGTAACTCTAACCCTAACCCTAACCTGTACCGTAAACCTAACCCTTACCCTAATCTATACCGTAACCCTGACACTAACCCTAACCCTAACCTGTACCGTAACCCTAAACCTAACCCAAACTCTAACCCTAATGCTAACCTATACCGTTACCCTAACCCTAACACTAACCCTAAACTTAAACTTAACCTGTACCGTAACCCTAACCCTAACCCTAAACCTAACCCTAACTCTGACCCTAACCTGTACGGGAACCCTAACATTAACTGTAACCCTAACCCTAACCCTAACTTGTACCGTAACCCTAACCCTAACCCTTAACCTAACCCTATCCTGTACCGAAACCGTAACACTAACCCTAACCCTAACCTGTACCGTAACCCTAACCGTAACACTAACCCCAACCCTACCTCGGATTGAAACCCTAACCCTAACCCTAACTCTAACACTACCCTGCATCGTAAACCTAACCATAACCTTAACCCTAACCTGTACCGTAACCCTAACCCTAACCCTAACGCTAACCGTAACCTGTACCGTAAACCTATACCTAACCCTAACCCTAACCCTAACGTTAACCTATACCCTAAACCTACCCCTAAACCTAATAGTAACCCTAAATTGTTCCGTAACCCTAACCCCAACCCTAACCCTAACCCTGCCTGTACCGTAACTCTAACCCTAACCCTAACCCTAACACTAACCTGTAACGTAATCCTAACCCTACACTAACCCTGACCCTAAATTGTATCGAAACCCTAACACTAACCCTAACCCGACCCTACCCAGTACCGTACCCTAAACCCTAACCCTAACCTGTTCCGTAACCCTAACCCTAACACTAATCCACTAATCATAACCTATACCATAAGCCTAGGCTAACCCTAACCCTAACCCTAAGCTGTACCGCAACCCTAACCCTATCACTAACCCTAACCCTAACCTGTACGGTAACCCTAAACATAACCCTAACCCTGAGCTGTACCGCAAACCTAACCCTAACCCTCACCCTAACACTAACCCTTACCCTAACCATAACCTGTACGGTAACCCTAACTCTAACCCTAATCCTAACCCTAACCCTAACGTGTACGGTAACCCTAACCCTAACCCTAACCCTAAACCTAAACGGTACCGTCACCCTAACCCTAACCTGTACGTAGCCTTAACCCTACCCCTAAACATAACCCTAACCTCTAACATAACCCTAAACCTAACCCTAACCCTAACCACTACCATACCCTTAACCCTAACCCTAACCCTAAACTTAACCCGGAACTGTACCGTAACCCTAACCCTAACGCTAACCCTAACCCTAACACTTACTTGCACCGTAACCCTAACCCTAACCTAACCCTATCCGGGACCGAAAAAGTACTACTAACCCTAAACCTAACCTGTACTGAAAACCTAACCCTAAACCTAACCCTAACCCTAACACAAACCTGTACCGTAATCCTAACCCTAACACTAAACCTAACCCTAACTTGTATCGAAACCCTAAACCTAACCCTAAACCAAATCCTAACCCTACCCTGTACCGTAACCCTAACCCTAACCTGTACCGTAACCCTAACTCTTACCCTAACCGTAACACTAACCCTAACCTACCATAAACCTAAACATAAACCTAACCCTAACCCTAACGCTACCCTATACCATAACCCTACCCTAAACCTAACCGTAACCCTAACTTGTTCCGCAACCGTAGCTCTAACCCTAACCCTAACCCTACCTGTACCGTAACCTTAACCCTAACCCTAACCCTCACCTGAACGTAACCCTAACCCTAACTCTAATCATAACCTGTACCGTAACTCTAACCCTAACACTACCTGTACCGTAACACTAACCCTACCAGTACACTAACCCACACCTGTGCGGCAACCCTAACCTAACCATATGCATAACCCTAACCATAACCCTTACCTGTCCCGTAATATTAGCCTAACCCTAACCCTAAACAGTATCGCAATCGTAACCCTAACCCTAAGCCTAATCCTAACACTGACCCTAACCCGTATGGTAACCCTAACACTAAACCTAACACTAACCCTAACTTGTACAGTAACCCTAACCTTAACCCTAACCCTAACCTGTACCGTAACCCTAACCTGACCTGTACTGTAACCCAGAACCTAACCCTAAACCTAACCTGTACCAAAAACCAAACCCTAACCCTAACCCTAACCTGGACCGTAAAAGTACCACTAACCCTAAACCTAAACTGTACTGAAAACCTAACCCTATCCCTAACCCTAACCATAACACTCACCTCTACCGTAATCGTAACCCTAACATTAACCTAACCCTAACTTGTATTGAAACACTAACCCTAACGCAAACCCCAAACCTACCCTGTACCGTAACACTAACCCTAACCCTAACCTGTACCGTAACCCTAAACATAACCCTAACCCTAAACCCTAACCCTAAGGCTAACCTATACCATAACCCTAAACCTAAAACTAACCGTAACCCTAACTTGTTCTGTAACCATAGCCCTAACCCTAACCCTATATGTACCGTAACCGTAACCCTAAACCTAAACCTAACCCTAACCTGAACGTAACCCTAACCCAGACCTAATCATAAACTGTACCGTAACCCTAACACTAACCATAACCCTAACCCTAACCCTTACCCTGACCTAACTTGTACCGTAATACTAACCCTAACCCTAACCCTAACCCTAACCTGTACCGTAACCCTAACCCTCACCCTAAACGTAACCTGTACAGTAACCCATACCCTTACGCTAACACTAACCTGTACCGAAACCCTAACCCTAACCCTAACCCCATCATTAACCTGTACGGTAACCTTACCACTAAGCGTAAACCTAACCTGTTATGTAACCCTAACACTAACACTAACATGTACCACAAACCTAACCCTAACTCTAAACCTAACCCTAACTTGTATCGAAACCCTGACCCTAACCCTAACCCTAACTCTACCCTGGACCCTAACCCAAACCCTAACCCTAAAGTGTACCGTAACCCTAAACCTAACCCTAATCATAATCTGTACCGTATCCCTAAGCCTATCCATAACCCTAACCATAACCTGTACCGCAACCCTAGTACTAACTCTAACCCTAACCCTAACCTGTACGGTAACCCTAAACATAATCCTAACCCTAAACTGTCCCGCAACCCTAGCCCTAACCATCACCCTAACCCTACCCTAACCCTGACCCTAACCTGTATGGTAACCCTAACTCTAACCCTAACGCTAACACTAACCCTAACCTGTATGGTAACCCTAACCCTAACCCTAACCCTAAAGTGTACCATAACCCAAAGCCTAAACCTAAACCTAACCTGTACCGTAGCCCTAACCCTAACCCTAATCTTAACCCTAACGCTAACCTGTACCGTAACCCTAACCCTAACCCTAAAACTAACCATAACCTGTACCGTAATCCTAACCCCAACCCTAACCCTATACTGTACCATAATTGTAACCCTAACCCTAATCGTAAACCTAACCTGTACCGTAATCCTAACCCTAACCCTAACCTGTACCGCAAACCTAACCGTAAACCTAACCTTAACCCTAACCCTAACCTGTATGTAACACTAAAACTAACTCTAAATCTAAGCTGTACCGCAACCCTAACCCTAAACCTAACCATGATCCTAACCTGTACAGTAACCTGAACCCTAACCCTAACCCTATCCCTAACCTGTACGGTAACCCTAACCCTAACCTTAACACTATCCCTAACCCTAACCCTGATCCTGAACTGTACAGTAACCCTAACCATAACCCTAACGCTATCCCTAACCTGTTCGATAACCCTGACCCTAAACCTAACCCCAAACCTAACCTGTACCCAAACCCTTACCCTACTCCTAAACCTAACACTAACCCTAACCTTACTCTAAACTGTACCATAACCCTAACCCTAACCCTAGCACTAACCCTAAAAAGAGACCTAACCCTAACCAGTACTGTAACCATACCCCTACCCCTAAACTTAACCCTAACATGTACCATAACCCTAAACCTAATCCTAACCCTAAACCTAACACTAACCTTAATCCTAAACCTAAACCTAACCTGTACCTTAACCCTAACCCTACCACTAACTCTAACAATAACCCTAACCCTAAACCTAACTATAACCCTAACCTGTACCGTGACCGTAACCGTAAACCTAACCCTAAACCTAACCCTAACCTGTACTGTAACCCTAACACTAACCCTAACCCTAACCTGTACCTTAACCCTAACCCTAACACTAACCCTAACCCTAACCCTAACTTGTATCGATATCCTAACCCTAACACTAACTCTAATCTTACCCTGTACCATAACCCTAACCCTAACCCTAACCTGTACTGTAACCCTAAACCTAACCCTGACGCTAACCCTAAACTGAACCATAACCCTAAACCTAAGCCTAACCCTAACCCTAACGTTAACCTATACCGTAACCTTAAACCTAATCCTAATAGTAACACTAACTTGTTCAGTAACCCTAACCCTAACCCTAACCCTAACCCTAACCCTGCCTGTACCATAACCCTAACCCTTACCCTAACCTGTACCGTAACCTTACACCTAACCCTAAACCTAACCATAACCTGTACCTTAATGCTAACACTAACCCTAACCCTAACCTGTACCGTAACCCTAAACGTAACCCTAACACTACCTGTACCGCAACCCTAACCCTAACCCTAACCCTAACCCTAACCCTAACCCTGAACCTAACCTGTATGGTAACCATAACCCTAACCCTAAACCTATCCCTTACCCTAACCCTAACCTGTACGGTAACCCTACCACTATACCTAACCCTAAACCTAACCGGTACCGTAACCCTAACCCTAACCCAAACACTAACCCCGACCGTAACCCTAACCTTACCCCTAACCTAACCCTAACCTGTACCGTAACCCTAAACCTAACCCTCACCCTAACCCTCACCCTAACCCTAATGCTAACCTATACCGTAACGCTAATCCTAAACCTAACCATAACCCTAACTTGTACCATAACCCTAACCCTAACCCTAACCTGTATGGTAACCCTAACCCTAACCCTAACCTGTGCCGTACACTTAACAATAAACCTAAAGCTTTCCCTAACCCTAACCTTAACCCTAACCCTAACCTGTACTGTAACCCTAATCCTACACTAATTCTAACCTTAACCCTAACCCTAACACTAACCGTAAACGTCAACCTAACCTGTACCGTAACCATAACCGTCACCCTAAACCCAACCTTGAGCCTAACCCTAACTACTACCGTAAACCTAACCCTAACCCTAAACTTAACCCTAAACTGTACCGTAACCCGAGCCCTAACACTAACCCTAACCCTTATCTGTACCATTAACCTACCCCTAACCGTAACACTAACCTCTACTGTAACTCTAAACCTAACCCCAACCCTAACCTGTACCTTAACCCTAACCCTAATCCTAAACATAACCCTATCCTGTACTGTAACTCTAACCAGAATCCTAACCCTACCCGTAACCCTAACCCACAACTATACCGCAAACCTAACCCTAACACTAAACCTAACCCCATCCCTAACCCTAACCGTAACCCTTACCTGTACAATAACACTAACCCTAACCCTACCCTAAACTGTACCGAAACTCTAACCCTAAACCTAACACTAACCCTAAAACTAAACCTAACACTAACCTGTACCGTATCCCTAACCCGACCCCTAAACTTAACCTTAACATGTACCATAACCCTAAACCTAACCCTAAACCTAAACCTAACCCTAACCCTATCCTTAACCCTAACCCTAAACCTAACCTGTACCTTAACCCTAACCATAACCCTAACCCTAACATTATCCCTAACCCTAAACCTAACCCTAACCGTAACCCTAACCTGTTCCGTGACAGTAACCGTAAACCTAACCCTAACCCTAACCCTAACCTGTACTATAACCCTAACACTAACCCTAACCCTAACCTGTACCGTAACCCTAAACCAGCACTAACCCTAACCCTAACTTGTATCGAAACCCTAACCGTTACCCTAACTCTAACCCTACCCTGTACCGTAACCCTAACCCTAAACATAACCTGTACCGTAACCCTAACCCTAAGCATAACCATCATGCTAAACTGTACCGTAAACCTAACCCTAACCCTAATCTGTACTGCAACCCTAACGCTATCAGTAACCCTAACCCTATCCTTTAGGTAACCCCAACCTTAAACCTAACCCTAACCTGTACCGCAACCCTAACCCTCCCCTAACCCTAACCCTAACCCTAACCTGTAGAGTAACCCTAACCCTAACCATAACCCTAAACTGTACCGAAACCCTGACCCTAACGCTAACACTAACCTGTACCGAAACCCTAACCCTAACCCTAACCCTAAACTGTACCGTAACCATGACCCTAACCCTAACACTAACCTGTACCAAAACCTGAACCCTAACCCTAACCCTAACCTGTACCGTAACCCTACCACTAACCCTAAACCTAACCTGTTATGTAACCCTAACCCTAAACATAACCCTAACCGTAACCCTAACACTAAAACTAACAGGTACCGTAAGCATAACCCTAAAACTAACTCTAACCGTAACTTGTATCGAAACCCTAAACTTAACCCTAACACTAACCCTAACCTGTACCATACCCCTAACCCTAACACAAACCCTCACCCTAACTTGTAATGTAATCCTAAACCTAACACAAAACCTAACCCTGCACTGTACCGTAACCCTAACCCTAACCTTAATCCTAACTCTAAACATAAACTGTACCCTAAACATAACCCTAACCCTAAACTTTATGGCAAACCTAACCCTAACCCTAACACTAACCCTAACCCTAACCTGTACCGTAACCCTGACCCTAACCCTAACATAACCCTACCACTAACACTAACCTGTACGGTAAACCTAACCCTAACCCTAACCCTAAAGCTAACCGGTACCGTAACCCTAACCCTAACCTGTACAGTAACCCTAAAACTAACCCTAAAATTAACCATAACCTGTAACATAAACCTAAACCTAACCTTGACCCTAACCCTAACCACAACCCTAACCTGTACCGTAACCCTAACCCTAACCCTAAACATATCCCTATCCTGTACCGTAACCCTAACACTAACCCTAACCCTACCCTAAACTCTTCTTCAACCCTAACCCTAACCATAACCCTAACCCTATCCTTTACGGTAACCCCAACCCTAAACCTAACCTGTACCGCAACCCTAACCCTAACCGTAACCCTAACCCTATCCCTAACAATGACACTAACCTGTACGGTACCCCTAACACTAATCATAACCCTAAACCTAACCCTAATCTCTACAGTAAACCTAACCCTAACCATAAACCTAACCTGTCCCGCAATCCTAACCCTGACACTAACCCTAACCCTAACCCTAACATGTATGGTAACCCTAAACCTAACCCTAACCCTAACCTATACCGTAAACCTAACACTAAATCTAAACCTATCCCTAACCCTAACCTTAACCCTAACCCTAAACTGTACCGTAACACTAACCGTAACCCTAACCCTAACCCTAACCTTAACCCTAACCATAACCCTAACCGTAACCCTAACCTGTACCATAACCATATCCTTAACCCTAACCCTAAACCTATCCCTAACCCTAACCGTATCATGTACTGTAACCCTAACACTAACCCTAACCCTAACCTGTACCGTAACCCTAACCCTAACCGAAAACCTACCCTAACCTGTACCGTTACCCTAAAATTAACCCTAACCCTAAACCTACCCCTAACCTGTACCGTAACCCTAAACCTAACCCTAACCCTAACCCTAACGCCAACCTGTACTGTAACCCTAACCCTAACCATAAACGTAACCCTAACCCTAACCCTCACCCTCACACTAACCAGTATGGTTACCCTAACACTAACCATAACCATAACCCCAACCCTAACGTGTACGGTAACCCCAACCCTAACCCTAACCTGTACCGCAACCCTAAACCTAACCCTCAACCTAACAATAACCTGTACCGTTACCCTATCCTAACCCTAACCATAACCTGTACTGCAATCGTAACCCTATCCATAACACTAACCCTAACATTTACGGTAACCCGGACCCTAACCCTAACCCTAACCTGTACCGCAACCCTAATCCTAACTCTAACCCTAACACTAAACCTGAACTAACCTGTACGGTAACACTAACCCTAACCATAACCCTAACCCTAACCCTAACCTGTACTGCAAACCTAAACCTAACCATAACCCTAAATCTAAACTTTACGGTAACCCCAACCCTAACCCTAACCCTAACCTGTATCGCAACCCTAACCCTAACACTGACACTAACACTGACACTAACCTGTACGGTAACCCTAATCCTAATCCTAACCCTAACCCTGACCTGTACGGTCACCCTAACCCTAACAATAACCCTTACCTGTACCGTAACCCTAACCCTAACCTTAACCCTAACCCTAACCATAACAATAACCGTAACCCGAAAACCACCCTAAGCCTAAACCTAACCAGTACCGTAACCCTAACTCTAACCCAGCCCTAAACTTAACCCTAAACTGTAATGTAACCCTAACCCTAAAGCTAACCCTAACCCTAACACTTAACTGTCACGTAACCCTACACTTAACCGTAATCCTATCCTGTTCTGTATCCCTAACCCTCACCCTAACTTACCGTAACCTAACCCTAACTCTAACCCTAAACCTAAACCTAACTTGTACCCAAACCCTAACCCAAACCCGAAACCTAACCCTACCCTGTACCGTAACGGTAACCCTAACCCTAAACTGTACCGCAACCCTAAACCTAAACCTAAACCTAACCTTTACTGTAACCCCAACCCTAACCCTTACCCTAACCTGTACCGCAATCCTAACCCTAACCCTAAACCTAACCCTTACCCGAATCCTAACCCCAACCCTAACACTAACCTGTAGGTAACCCTAACCCTAACCAGTACGGTAACCCTAACTGTAACCCTAACCCTAACCTCTACTGCAACCCTAAACCTAACCCTAACCTGTATGATAATCCTAAACCTAACACTACCCTAACCTGTACCGTAAACCTAACACTAAACCTAAACGTATCCCCAACCCTAATCTTTACCCTAACCTAACCCTAACCTGTACCGTAACCTTAACCTAACCTTAAACCTAACCTTACCATAACCCTATCCATAACACTAACCTGTACCGTACGTAACCGTAACCCTAAACCCAAACCTAAGTCTAACCCTAACCACTACCGTACACCTTACCTTAACACTAACCCTAAACTGTACCGTAACACTAATCGTAATGCTAACCCTAAACCTAATCCTTACCTGTACTCTAACCCTACCCCTAACCATAACCGTAACCTATACCATAACCATAACCCTAACATGTACCATTATCCTATCCCTAATACTAACCCTAAACCTAAACCTAACTTGTACCTTAACCCTAACCCTAACCCTAACCCTAAAATTACCGTAACGCTAACGCTAACACTAAACCAACCCGTAAGCCTAACCCTCAACTGTACCACAAACCTAACCCTAACCCTAACCCAAACCTAACCGAAACCTAACCCTAACCGTAACACTTACCTGTACCGTAACACTAACCCTAAACCTAAACCTGACCTCTATCGTAACTGTAACTGTAACCCTAACCCTAACCCTAACCCTAACCCTAACCTGTACTGTATCACTAACACTAACCCTAACCCTAACATGTACCGAAACCCTAACCCATACGCTAACCCTAAACAATACCGTAACACTAAAACTAACCCTAACCCTAACCTGTACCCTAACCCTACCCCTAACCATAACCGTAACCTGTACCGTAACCCTAACCCTAAACCTAATGCTAAACTGTACCGTAACCGTAGCCCTAACCCTAATCCTAACCTGTAATGCAAACCTAATCCTATCAATAACCCTAACCCTAACTTTTACAGTAACCCCAACCCTAACCCTAACCCTAACCTGTACCGCAAACCTAACCCTAACACTTACCTCAAACCTAACCTGTGCCGTAACCCTAACCCTAACCCTAAAGATAACCCTATCCCGTACCGTAACCCTAACCCTAACCCTAAACCTACCCATAAACCTAACCTACAACTGTACCACAAACCTAACCCTAACACTAACCCTAACCCTAACCATAACCATAACCCTTACCTGTAGTGTAACACTACCCCTAACCCTACCCTAAACTGTACCATAACCCTAACCCTAACCCTAACCCTAAAACTAAACCTAACCCTAACCTATACCTTATCCCTAACCCTACCCCTAAACCTAACCCTAACCTGTACCATAACCCTAAACCTAACCTGTTCGGTAACCCTAACCATAACCATAAACCTAACCTGTCCCGCAAACCGAACCCTAACACTAACCCTAACCCTAACCCTAACCTGTACGGTAACCCTAACAGTAACCCTAACCCTACCTTAACCCTAACCCTAACTTGTACCGTAACGCTAACCGTAAACCTAACCGTAAACTTAACCCTAACCCTAACCCTAACCGTAACCCTAACCCTATCATGTACTGTAACCCTAACACTACCCTAACCCTAACATATACCGTAAACCTAAGCCGACCCGAAAACCTAACCCTAACTTGTATCGTATCCTTAAACCAAACCCTAACCCTAAAACTAACCCTAACCTGTACCGTAACCCTAAAACTAACCCTAAAGCTAATCCTAACGCTAACCTATACTGTAACTCTAACCATAACCCTAAACCTAACCAAAACCTCTACCATAACCATAAACCTAACCCTAACCTGTACCGTAACCCTAACCCTAACACTCAAACCAAACCATAACCTGTACCATAACCCTAACCCTTACCCTAACACTAAACTGTACCGTAACCCTAACCCTAAGGCTAACCTGTACCGTAACCGTAACCCTAACACTAACCCTAAACTCTACTGCAACCCTAACCCTATCCATAACCCTAATCCTAACATTTACGGTAACCCCGACCCTAAACCTAACCCTAACCTGTACCGCAACCCTAACCCTAACCCTAACTCAAACCCTAACCGTAACCCTGACACTAAACTGTACGGTAACCCTAACCCTAACATAACCCTAACCATAAACCTAACCTGTAACGTAACACTAACCGTAACCATAATCCTAAAATGTATCGCATCCCTAAAAGTAACCCTAACCCTAAACCTAACCCTAACCCTAACCCGTACGGTAACCCTAACACTAATCCTAACCGTAACCTGTACCATATACCTAACATCAAAACTAAACCTATCCCTAACCCTAACCTGTAACTTAACAATAACCCTAACCCTAACCCTAACCCTAACCCTAACCCTAACCCTAACCGTACCCCTAACCTGTACTGCAACCCTTACCCTAACCCTAACCTAACACTAAACCTGACACTAACCTGTACGGTAACCCTAACCGTAACCATAACCCCAACCCTAACCCTAACCTGTACGGTAAACCTAAACGTAAAAATAACCATAACCTGTACTGCAACGCTAACCCTAATCATAACCCTAAACCTAACCCTAACGTGTACGGTCACCCTAACACTACCCTAACACTAACCTGTACCATAACCCTAACCCTAACCCTAACCCTAACCCTAACCCTAACCCTAACCTAAACCTGTATCGTGACCCTAACCCTAACCCTAAACCTAATGCTAACCTGTACCGTAACCATAACCCTAACCCTAACCCTAACCTGTACTGCAACCCTAACTCTATCCATAACCCTAACGCTAAACTTTACGGTAACCCCAACTGTATCCCTAAACCTAACCTGTACCGCAACGCTAACACTAACCCTAACCCTGACCCTAACACTAACACTAACCCTGACACTAACCTGTACGGTAACCCTAATCCTAAGCCTAACCCTAACCTTAACGTGTACGGTCACCCTAACCCTAACAATAACTCTAACCTGTATTGTAACCCTAACCCTAACCCTTACCTCAACCCTAAACCTAACTCTAACCCTACCGTAACCCTAACCTGTACCGTAACCATAACTGTCACCCTGAACCCAACCCTAAACCTAACCCTAACCAGTACCGTAACCCTACATCTAACCCTACCCTAAACTTAACCCTAAACTGTACCATAACCCTAACCCTAAAGCTAACCCTAATCCTAACCCTAACCTGTACCGTAACCCTACACCTAACCGTAACCCTAACCTGTACCGTAACCCTAACACTAACTCTAACCCTAACCTGTACCGTAACCATTACCCGAACCCTAACCCTAACCTCTACTGCAACCCTTACCCTAACCTTTATGGAAACCCCAACCCTAACAATAACCCTAGCGTGTACCGCAAACGTAAACCTAACCCTAACCATAACCCTAACCATGACACTAAACTGTATATAACCCTTAACCTAATCATAATCCTAACCCTAAACCTAACCTGTACAGTAACCCTAACCATAACCATAACCCTAACCTGTACCGCAACCCTAACCCTAACCCTAAACGTAACCCTAAACCTAACCCTAACCTGTACAGTAACCATAAAACCAACCTTAACCCTTACCCTAACCTGTACCGCAACCGTAACCGTACCCTTAACCCTCACCCTAACCTTAACGTGTTCTGTAACCCTAACACTAACCCTAACCCTAACCCTAACCTGTACCGTAAACCTTAACCTAACCCTAACCCTAACGCTAGCCTATACCGTAACCCTAACCCTAAACCTAACCATAACCCTAACTTGACCGTAACCCTAACCATAAACCTAAACTTCACCGTAACCTGTACCGTAACCCAACCCTAACCCTAAACTTAACCCTAAACTGTACTATGACCCTACCCTATGCTAACCATAACACTAACCCTTACGTGTACCGTAACCCTACCCCTAACCATAACCCTAACCTATACCGTAACCCTAACCCTAACCCCAACCGTAACCTGTACAGTAACCCTAAGCCTAACCCTAATCATATCCTTATCCTGTACCGTAACCTTAACCCTAACCCTACCCGTAACCCTAACCCACAACTGTACTGCAAACCTAACCCTAACAGTAACCCTAACCCTAAACCTAACCCTAAACTCTACTGCAACCCTAACCCTAACCATAACCCTAACCCTAACCCTAACCCTGACACTAACCGGTACGGTACCCTAACCCTAATTATAACCCTAAACCTAACCCTAATCTCTACGGTAACCCTAACCATAACCATAACCCAACCTGTCCTGCAACCCTAACCCTAACACTAACCCTAACCCTGACCCTAACATGTATGGTAACCCTAAACCTAACCCTTACCCTAACCTATACCGTAAACCTAACACTAAATCTAAAACTATCCCTAACCCTAACCTTAACCCTAACCCTAAACTGTACCGTAACACTAACCGTAACCCTAACCCTAACCTTAACCCTAACCCTAACCCTAAACCTAACCCTTATCTTAACCCTAACCCTAACTATAACCCTAACCCTAAACTTAACCCAAAACTGAACCGTAACCGTAACCCTAACCCTCCCCCTAAACCTAACCCTAACCTGTACCATAACCCTAAACCTAACCCTAACCCTAAATCTAAACCTAAACCTCACCTGTACCGTAACCAAAACCTAACCCTACCCCTAACCCTAACATTAACCTATAACGTATCCCTAACCCTAAACCTACCGTAACCCTAACTTGTACAGTCACCCTAATCCTAAACCTAAACTTCACCCTAACCTGTACTGTAACCCTAACCCTAATCCTAACCGTAACCTGTAACATAACCCTAACACTAAACCTAAAACTAACCACAAACTCTACCGTAAACCTAACCCGAACCCTAACCGTAACCCTAACCCGAACCTGTATTTAACCCTAACCCTAACCCTAAACGTAACCCTGACCTGTACCTTAACCGTAACCGTAACCATAACCCTAACCCTACCCCTAACCTGTACTTCAACCCTAACCATAACCCTAACCTAACACTAAACCTGACACTAACCTGTACGGTAACCCTAACCGTAACCATAACCCCAACCCTAACCCTAACCTGTACGGTAAACCTAAACGTAAAAATAACCATAACCTGTACTGCAACGCTAACCCTAATCATAACCCTAAACCTAACCCTAACGTGTACGGTCACCCTAACACTACCCTAACACTAACCTGTACCCTAACCCTAACCCTAACCCTAACCCTAACCCTAACCCTAACCTAAACCTGTATCGTGACCCTAACCCTAACCCTAAACCTAATGCTAACCTGTACCGTAACCATAACCCTAACCCTAACCCTAACCTGTACTGCAACCCTAACTCTATCCATAACCCTAACGCTAAACTTTACGGTAACCCCAACCGTATCCCTAAACCTAACCTGTACCGCAACGCTAACACTAACCCTAACCCTGACCCTAACACTAACACTAACCCTGACACTAACCTGTACGGTAACCCTAATCCTAAGCCTAACCCTAACCTTAATGTGTACGGTCACCCTAACCCTAACAATAACTCTAACCTGTATTGTAACCCTAACCCTAACCCTTACCTCAACCCTAAACCTAACTCTAACCCTACCGTAACCCTAACCTGTACCGTAACCATAACTGTCACCCTGAACCCAACACTAAACCTAACCCTAACCAGTACCGTAACCCTACATCTAACCCTACCCTAAACTTAACCCTAAACTGTACCGTAACCCTAACCCTAAAGCTAACCCTAACCCTAACCCTAACCTGTACCGTAACCATTACCCGAACCCTAACCCTAACCTCTACTGCAACCCTTACCCTAACCTTTATGGAAACCCCAACCCTAACAATAACCCTAGCGTGTACCGCAAACGTAAACCTAACCCTAACCATAACCCTAACCATGACACTAAACTGTATATAACCCTTAACCTAATCATAATCCTAACCCTAAACCTAACCTGTACAGTAACCCTAACCATAACCATAACCCTAACCTGTACCGCAACCCTAACCCTAACCCTAAACGTAACCCTAAACCTAACCCTAACCTGTACAGTAACCATAAAACCAACCTTAACCCTTACCCTAACCTGTACCGCAACCGTAACCGTACCCTTAACCCTCACCCTAACCTTAACGTGTTCTGTAACCCTAACACTAACCCTAACCCTAACCTGTACCGTAAACCTTAACCTAACCCTAACCCTAACGCTAGCCTATACTGTAACCCTAACCCTAAACCTAACCATAACCCTAACTTGACCGTAACCCTAACCATAAACCTAAAATTCACCGTAACCTGTACCGTAACCCAACCCTAACCCTAAACTTAACCCTAAACTGTACTATGACCCTAACCCTATGCTAACCATAACACTAACCCTTACGTGTACCGTAACCCTACCCCTAACCATAACCCTAACCTATACCGTAACCCTAACCCTAACCCCAACCCTAACCTGTACAGTAACCCTAAGCCTAACCCTAATCATATCCTTCTCCTGTACCGTAACCTTAACCCTAACCCTACCCGTAACCCTAACCCACAACTGTACTGCAAACCTAACCCTAACAGTAACCCTAACCCTAAACCTAACCCTAAACTCTACTGCAACCCTAACCCTAACCATAACCCTAACCCTAACCCTAACCCTGACACTAACCGGTACGGAACCCTAACCCTAATTATAACCCTAAACCTAACCCTAATCTCTACGGTAACCCTAACCATAACCATAACCCAACCTGTCCGGCAACCCTAACCCTAACACTAACCCTAACCCTGACCCTAACATGTATGGTAACCCTAAACCTAACCCTTACCCTAACCTATACCGTAAACCTAACACTAAATCTAAAACTATCCCTAACCCTAACCTTAACCCTAACCCTAAACTGTACCGTAACACTAACCGTAACCCTAACCCTAACCTTAACCCTAACCCTAACCCTAAACCTAACCCTTATCTTAACCCTAACCCTAACTATAACCCTAACCCTAAACTTAACCCAAAACTGAACCGTAACCGTAACCCTAACCCTCCCCCTAAACCTAACCCTAACCTGTACCATAACCCTAAACCTAACCCTAACCCTAAATCTAAACCTAAACCTCACCTGTACCGTAACCAAAACCTAACCCTACCCCTAACCCTAACATTAACCTATAACGTATCCCTAACCCTAAACCTACCGTAACCCTAACTTGTACAGTCACCCTAATCCTAAACCTAAACTTCACCCTAACCTGTACTGTAACCCTAACCCTAATCCTAACCGTAACCTGTAACATAACCCTAACACTAAACCTAAAACTAACCATAAACTCTACCGTAAACCTAACCCGAACTCTAACCCTAACCCTAACCCGAACCTGTATTTAACCCTAACCCTAACCCTAAACGTAACCCTGACCTGTACCTTAACCGTAACCGTAACCATAACCCTAACCCTACCCCTAACCTGTACTTCAACCCTAACCATAACCCTAACCTAACACTAAACCTGACACTAACCTGTACGGTAACCCTAACCGTAACCATAACCCAAACCCTAACCCTAACATGTACGGTAAACCTAAATGTAAAAATAACCATAACCTGTACTACAACGCTAACCCTAATCATAACCCTAACCCTAACCCTAACGTGTACGGTCACCCTACCCTAACCTGTACCGTAACCCTAACCCTAACCCTTACACTAACCTATCATGTATCGTAACCCTAACCCTAAACCTAAACCTAATGCTAACCTGTACCGTAACCCTAACCCTAACCCTAACCCTAACCTGTACTACAACCCTAACTCTGTCCATAACCCTAACGCTAAACTTTATGGTGACCCCAACCGAATCCCTAAACCTAACCTGTACCGCAACCCTAATGCTAACCCTAACCCTAACACTAATCCTGACACTAACCTGTACGGTAACCCTAAATCTAAGCCTAACCCTAACGTGTAAGGTCACCCTAACCCTAACAATAACCCTAACCTGTATCGTAACCCTAACCCTAACCCTAACCTTAACCCTAACCCTAACCCTAACCCTACCGTAACCCTAACCTGTACCGTAACCATAACCATAACCCTAAACCCAACACTAAGCCTAACCCTAACCAGTACCGTAACCCTATATCTAACCCTACCATAAACTTAACCCTAATCTGTACCATAACACTAACCCTAAAGATAACCCTAACCCTAACCCTAACCTGTACCGTAACCTTACACCTAACCATAACCCTAACCTGTACCGTAACCCTAACCCTACCCTGTACCGTAACCCAAACCCTAAACTAACCTAAACCTAACCCTAACTTGTACCTTAACCCTAACCATAACCCCAAACCTAACCCTACCCTCTACAGTAACCGTAACCCTAACCATAACCCTAAACGATACCGCAACCCTAACCCTAATCCTAACCCTAACCCTAACACTAACCCTAATGTTACAGTAACCCCAACCATAACCCTAACCCTAACCTGTACCGCAACCCTAACCATAACGCTAACCCTGACACTAACCTGTACGGTAACCCTAACCCTAAACATAACCCTAAACCTAACCCTAACCTGTATGATAACCCTATACCTAACCCTAACCCTAACCTGTATCGTAAACCTAACACTAAACCTAAACCTATCCCCAACCCTAAACTTTACCCTAACCCTAACCCTAACCTGTACCGTAACCCTACCCTAACCCTAACCCTAAACTTAACACTAACCTGTACCGTACCATAAATGTAACCCTAAACCCAACACTAAGTCTAACCCTAACCACTACCGTAAACCTTACCTTAACACTAACCCTAAACTTAACCCTAACTGTACCGTAAACCTTACCCTAACGCTAACCCTAAACCTAACCCTTACCTATACCGTAACCCTACTGCTAACTGTAACCGTAAACTGTACCGTAAACCTAAACCTAAACTGTACCATAACCCTAACCCTAACACTAACTCTAAACCTAACCTGTACTGTAACCCTAACACTAATGCTAAAACATCGCGAACCCTAACCCACAACTGTACAGCAAACCTAACTCTAAACCTAACCCTAAACCTAACCCAAAAGCCTAACCCTAACCATAACACTTACCTGTACCATAACACCAACCCTAACGCTAATCATAACCCTATCCTGTACCGTAACCCTAAACCTAACCCAAACCCTACCCGTAACCCTAACCCACAACTGTACCGCAAACCTAACCCTAACACTAACCCTAACCCTAAACATAACCCTTACCTGTAGTGTAACACTACCCCTAACCCTACCCTAAACTGTATCATAACCCTAACCCTAACCCTAACCCTAAACTAAACCTAATCCTAACCTGTACCATATCCCTAACCCTACTCCTAAACCTAACCCTAACCTGTACCGTAATCCTAAACCTAACCCTAACCTGTACGGTAACCCTAACTATAACCATAACACTAAACTGTCCCGCAAAACCAACCCTAACACTAAACCTAAACCTAACCCTAACCTGTACGGTAACCCTAACCGTAACCCTAACCCTAACCTTAACACTAACCCTAACCTGTATCGTAACCCTAACCGTAACCCTAACCATAACCTTACCACTCATGCTAACCATAATCATAACCTGTACTGTAACCCGAACCCTAACCCTAACCCTAATCCTAACCCTAACCCTATCCTGTACTGTAACCCTAACACTAACCCTAACCCTAAAGTGTACCGTAACCATAACCCTACCCAAAAACCTAACCCTAACCTGTACCGTATCCCTAAACTTAACCCTAACCATAAAATTAACCCTAACCTGTACCGTAACCCTAAACCTATCCCTAAACCTAACCCTAACGCTAACCTATACTATAACTCTAACCCTAACCCTAAACCTAACCTTAAGCTCTACCATAACCCTAACCCTAACCCTAACCTGTACTGCAACCCTAACCCTATCCATAACCCTAACCCTAACATTTACGGTTACCCCGACCCTAAACCTAACCCTATCCTATACCGCAACCCTAACCCTAACCCTAACACTAACCCTAACCTAATCCTTCCCACTAACCTGTACGGTAACCCAAACTCTAACCATAAACCTAACCTGTAAGGTAACCCTAACCATAACCATAACCCTAACCTTTACCGCATCCCTCAACCTAACCGTAACCCCAACCCTAACCCTAACCTGTACAGTAAACCTAACCCTAACCCTAGCCCTACCCTTACTGTAAACCTAACACTAAACCTAAACCTATCCCTAACCCTAACCTTAACCCTAAACCTAACCCTAACATGTAACTTAACCCTAACTCTAAACTTAACCCTAACCCTAACAATAACCCTAACCCTAACCTTAACCCTAAACTGTACTGTAACCGTAACCGTGACCATAACCCTAAACCTAACCATAACCCTAACTTGTACGGTAACCCTAATCCTAAACCTACACTTCACCCTAACCTGTTCTGTAACCCTAACCCTAACCCTAACCTGTACCATAACCCTAACCCTAAACCTAAAACTAACCATAACCTGTGCCGTAAGCCTAACCCTAACCCTAACCCTAAACTGTATCATAACCCTAAACCTAACCCTAAACCTAATGCTAACCTGTACCGTAACCCTAACCCTAACCCTAACCCTAACCAGCACTGCAATCCTAACCCTAACCATAACCCTAACCCTAAACTTTATGGTAACCCCAATCCTAACCCTAACCCTAAACTGTACCACAACCCAAACCCTAACCCTACCCCTAAACCTAACCCAATCTTGTACCGTAACCCTAAACCTAACCCTAACCATAAATCTAACCCTGAACTTCACCTGTACCGTAACCCTAAACCTAACCCTACCCTAACCCTAACGCTAACTTATACCGTAACCCTAACCCTAAACCTAACTATAACCATAACTTGTACAGTAACCCTAACCCTAAACCTAAACTTCATCCTAACCCTAAACCTAACCTGTACAATAAACCTAACCCTAAACTTAAAACTAACCATAACCTGTACAGTAACCCTAACCCTATCCCGAACCATAACCCTAACCCTAACCCTAACCTGTATCATACCCCTCACCCTAACCCTAACCTAACCCTAACCCTAACCTGTATCGTACTTCTCACCCTAACACTAACCTAACCATAACCCTAACCTGTACCTTAACCGTAACCATAAGCAATACCCTAACCGTAACCCTAACCTGTACTGCAAGCCCAAACCTAACCATTAACCTAACCCTAAACTTTACGGTAACCCCAACCCCTACGCTAACCATAACCATAACACTAACCCTAACCCTAACGTGTACAGTAAACCTGACCGTGAAAATAACCCTAACCTGTACGGCAATGCTAACCCTAATCCTAATCCTAACCCTAACCCTAACATGTACGGTCACCCTAAACCTACCCTAACCCTAACCTGTACCGTAACCCTAACCCTAACCCTAACCTTAACCCTAACCCTAAACCTACACTAACCGTAACCCTAACCTGTACCGTAAACATAACCGTAACCCTAACCCTAAAGTTAACCCTAAACTGTACCCTAACCCTAACGCTAACCCTAACCCTAAAACCAACCCTTACCTGTAATGTAAACCTACCCTAACCATAACCCAAACTTGTACCAGAACTCTAACCCTAACCCTAACCCTAACCCTAACCTGTACCGTAAACCTATCCCTAACTCTAACCCTAAACCAGACCCTAACTTGTACCGAAACCCTAACCTAACCCTAAACCTAACCCTACCCTGTACCATAACAGTAACCCTAACCCTAACCTGTATGATAACCCTAAACCTAAACCTAACCCTAACCTGTACAGTAAACCTAACACTAAACCTAAACCTATCCCCAACCCTTACCTTTAGCCCTAAACCTAAACCTAACCTGTACCGGAACCCTAACCTAACCTTAACCCTAAACTTAACCTTAACCCTAACCCTAACCCTACCCCTAACCATATAATAACCTGTACCATACCATAACCGTACCCTAAACCTAATCCTAAGTTATACTGCAACCCTACCCCTTTCCATAACCCTAACCCTAACCTTTACGGTAACCCCAACCCTAAGCCGAACCCTAAACTGTACCGCAACCCTAACCCTAACCCTAACCCTAACCCTGACACTAACCTGTACCGTTAACCTTCCCCTAACCGTAACCCTAACCTGTACCGTAACCCTAAACCTGAACCCAACCCTAACCTGTACCGTAACCCTGACCCTAAGCCTAATCATAACCCTATCCTGTACCGTAACCCTAACCTTAACCCTAACCCTACCCGTAACGCTAACTCACAACTGTACCTCAAACCTTACCCTAACACTAACACTAAACCTAACCCTAAACATAACCCTTACCTGTAGCGTAACACTAACCCTAACCCTACCCTAAACTGAACCGTAACACTAACACTAACCCTAACCCTAACCCTAACCCTAAAACTACACCTAACCATAACCTGTACCGTAACCCTAACCCTATCCCTAAACCTGACACTAACCTGCACCATAACCCTAAAAATAACCCTCACCCTAAACCTAACCATAACCCTAACCTGTACTGTAACCTTAAACCTATCCCTAACCTAAACCTAATGCTAACCTATACCAAAACCCTAACCGTAAACCTAACCGTAACTCTAACTTGTACCGTAACTCTAACCCTCACCCTAAACTTCATCCTAACCTGTACAGTAACCCTTACCCTAACCCTAACACTAACCTGTACCGTGACGCTATACCTAACCTAAACCTAACCATAACCTGTACGTAACCCTAACACTAACCGTAACCCTAATGCTAACCTGTACCATAACCATAACTCTAACACTAACCCTAACCCTAATCCTAAACCTAATCCTAACCGTAAACCTAACCTGTACCGTAACCGTAAACATAACCCTAATTCCAACCCTAAGCTTAACCCTAACCACTACCATAAACCTAACCCTCACACTAACCCTAAACTTAACCCTAAATGTTCCATAACCATAACCCTAGCGCTAACCCTACGCTAACCCTAACACTAACCCTTACCTGTACCGTAACCCTACACCTAACCCTAACCCTAACCTATAACATAACCCTAACCCTAACCCTAACCCTAACCCTAACCTGTACCATAACTATAAACCTAACCCTACCCCTAACCCTAACCCTAACTTGTACTGTAACCCTAAACCTAACACTAACCTAAAACCAAACAGTAACTTCTACTGTAACCCTAAATCTAACCCTAAACCTAACCCTGCCCTGTACCGTAACCCTAACCCTACACATAACCCTAACCCACAAATGTACCACAAATTTACCCCTAACCCTAACCTTAACCCTAACCCTAACCGAAACCCTTACCTGTACCGTAAAACGAATCCTAACCTAACCCTAACCTGTACCATAACCCTAACCCTAACCCTAACTGTAAAGCTAAACTGTACCATAATCCTAATCCTAGCCCTAACCCTCACATGATCCGCAACCCTAACCCTAACCCTAACCATAACATTGATCCTAACCTGTACTTTAACCCTTACCCTAACCCTAACACTAACCTAACCTGTACGGTAACCCTAACCCTAAACCTAACCCTAAACCTAACATGTACCCTATCCCTAACCCTACACCTAACCCTAATCCTAAACTTAAATCTAACCCTAACCCTAACCCTAACCCTAACACTAACACTAACCATAAACCTAACCTGTACCATAACCCTAAACCCAACCCTAAGCCTAACCCTAACCACTACCATAAACATAACACTAAACCGAACCCTAAACTTAACCCTAAACCGTACTGTAACCGTAACCCTAACGCTAACCCTAACCCTAATGCTAACCCTTACCTGTACCGTAACCCTACCTCTAACCCTAACCCTAAACTATACCATAACCCTAACCCTAACCCTAACCCTAAACCTAACACTGACTTGTACCGTAACCCTAAACCTAACACTAACCCTAAGCCTAACCGTAACTTGTACCATAACCCTAAACCTAACACTAACCCTAAACCTAACCGTAACTTGTATCGTAAACCTAACTCTAACCCTAAACCTAACCCTGCCCTGTACCGTAACCCTAACCCTAATCCTAACCCTACACGGAACCCTAACACACAAGTGTAATGCAAATTTAACCCTAACCCTAACCTTAACCCTAACCCTAACCGTAACACTTACCTGTACCGTAACACTAATCCTAACCCTAAACCTAACCTGTACCGTAACCCTAACCCTAATCGTAACCCTAACCTCTACTGTAACCCTAACACTAACCCTATCCCTAACCCTAACGCTGACACTAGCCTGTACAGTAACCCTAACCCTAATCCTAACCGAAACCTGTACAGGAACCCTAAACGGAATGCTAAACCTAACCTGTAACGCAACGGTAACCCTAACCCTTACCCTAACCTTAAACCTAAACCTAACCGGTTCCGTAACACTGACCCTAACCCTAAACCTAACCCTAACCCTAAACTGTACGGTAACCCTAAACCTAACCTTAACCCTAAACCTAACCGGTACCGTAACCCTATCCCTAACCTGTACAGTAACACTAACCCAAACCCTAAAACTAATCATAACCTGCAACATAACCCTAACGTAACCCTAACCATAACCCTAACCTATACCGTAAACCTAACCCTAATCCTAATGCTAACCTGTACCGTAACCCTAACCATAACCCTAACCCTAATCTGTACCGCAACCCTAACCTTAACCCTAACAATAACCGTAACCTCTACGGTAAACCTAACCCTAACTTGTACCGTAACCCTAACACTAACCCTAACTCTGACCCTAACCTGTACCGTAACACTAACCCTAAACACAACCCTAACCTGTACCGTAAACGTAACACTAACCCTAACCCTAACCTATAACGAAACCCTAACCCTAACCGGTACTATAACCCTAACCCAAACCCTAAACCTAACCTGTACCATAACCCTAACCCTAACCCTAACCTGACCATAACCCTAAACCTAACCCTCGCCCTAACCCTAAGCTAACCTGTACCGTAACCCTAACCTAACCCTAAAACTAACCATAATCTGTACCGTAATCCTAACCCTAAACCTAACCCTAACCTGTACCGTAACCATAACCTTAACACTAACCGTAAACCTAACCTGTACCGTAATCCTAACCCTAACCCTAACCCTAACATGTACCGCAACCCGAACCCTAACCCTAACCTTAACCCTAACCCTAACCTGTACGGTAACACTAAAACTAACTCTAACCCTAAGCTGGACCGCAAACCTAACTCTTATCCTAACCCTAACCCTAACCCTAACCCTGATCCCAACCTGTACGGTAACCCTAACCCTAAACGTAACCTTAATCCTAACCTGTATGGTAACCCTAACCCTAAAACTAACCCTAAACCTAACCTGTACCCTAACCCTAACCCTACCACTAAACCTAACCCTAACCTGTACCGTAACCCTAAACCTAACCCTAAACTGTACCGTAACCCTAACCAAACCCTAACCCTAAACCCAACCCTGACACTAACCTGTAACGTAACCCTAAACTTAACCCTAACCATAACCCTAACGCTAACCTATACCATAACGCTAACCCTAAACCTAACCGTAACCCTAACTTGTACCGTAACCCTAACCCTAAACCTAACCTGTATTGTAACCCTAACCTGTGCTGTAAACTTAACACTAAACCTGACCCTATACCTATCCCTAACCTTAACCGTAACCCTAACGCTAACTTTGACCGTAACCCTAACCCTATCCCTAACCCTAACCTTAACACTCACCCTAACCCTAACCCTACCGTAAACGTAACCTGTACCGTAACTGTAACTGTCACCCTAAACCCAACCTTAAGCCTAACCCTAACTACTACCGTAACCCTTACCCTAAACTTAACCCGAAACTGTACCGTAACCCGAACTCTAACACTAAACCTAACCCTTACCAGTACCGTAAACCTACCCCTCACCGTAACCCTAAACTCTACCATAACCCTAAATCTAATCCATCCCTAACCTGTAACGTAACCCTAACCCTAATCCTAAATATAACCATATCCTGTACCGTAACCCTAACCCAAACCCTAACCCTACCCGTACCCTAACCCACAACTGTACGGCAAACCTAATCCTAACACTAACCCAAACCCTAAACCTAAGGCGTACCTTAACCCTTACCTGTACTATAACACTAACCCAAACCTTACCCTAAACTGTACCATAACTCTAACCCTAACGCTAACACAAACCCTAAAACTAAACCTAACCCTAACCTGTACCATAACCCTAACCCTACCCCTAAACTTAACCCTAACATGTACCATAACCCTAAACCTAACCCTAACCCTAAACCTAACCCTAACCCTAACTTTAACCCTAACACTAAACCCAACCCTAACATTAACGCTAACCCTAACCTAACCCTAACATTTACCCTAACCCTAAACCTAACCGTAACCCTAAACTGTACCGTGACCGTAACCGTAAACCTAACCCTAACCCTAACCTGTACTGTAACCCTAACACTAACCCTAACCCTAACCTGTACCGTAACCCTAACCCTAACCTTAACCCTAACCCTAACCCTAACTTGTATCGAAACCCTAACCATAACCCTAACTCTAACCCTACCCTGTACCATAAACCTGACGCTAACCCTAACCCTAACCCTAACCCTAACCTGTACTGTAACCCTAAACCTAACCCTAACGCTAACCCTAACCTGTACCGTAACCCTGAACCTAACCCTAACCATAACCCTAACGTTAACCTATATCATCACCCTAAACCTAAACCTAATCGTAACCCTAACTTGTTCCTTAACCCTTACCCTAACCCTAACCCTAACCCTGCCTGTACCATAACCCTAATACTAACCCTAACCTGTATCGTAACCCTAACCCTAACCCTAAACCTAACCATAACCTGTACCGTAATCCTAACACTAACCCTAACCATAACCTGTACAGTAACCCTAAACATAACCCTAAACCTAATCCTAACCTGTACCGTAACCCTAACCCTAACCCTAAGACTAACAGTACCGCACCCTAACCCTAACCCTAACCCTAACCCTAATCCTAACCCTGAACCTAACCTGTACGGTAACCCTAACCCTAACCCTAACCCTAACCTGTATGGTAACCCTACCAGTAAACCTAACCATAAATCTAACCGGTACCATAACCCTAACCGTAACCCAAACACTTTCCTGTACCGTAACCCTAACCTTACCCCTAAACCCAACCCTAACCATAACTTGTAACGTAACCCTAAACCTAACCATAACCCTAACCCTAACGCTAACCTATACCGTAACGCTAACCCTAAACCTAACCATAACCCTAACTTCTACCGTAACCCTAACCCTAACCCTAACCCTAACCAGTATGGTAACCCTTACCCTAACCCTAACCTGTGCCGTAACCCTAAATCTCACACTAAATCTAACCTTAACCCTAACCCTAACCCTGACCCTAACCGTAAACCTAACCTGTACCATAACCGTAACCGTCACCCTAAACCCAAACTTAGCCTAACTCTTACTACCGTAACCCGCCCTAACCCTAAAATAACCCTAAACTGTACTGTATCCTGAACCCTAACACCAACCCTAATCCTTACCTGTAGCCTGACCCTAACACTAACCCTAAACCTAACCATAACCTATACCGTAACCCTAACACTAACCCTAACCCTAATGCTAACCTGTACCGTAACCATAACCCGAACCCTAAACCTAACCTCTACTGCAACCCTAACCCTAACCTTTATGGAAACCCTAACCCTAACACTAACCCTAGCGTGTACCGCAAACGTAACCTTAACCCTAAACATAACCCTAACCCTGACACTAAACTGTATGGTAACCCTGACCCTAACCATAACACTAACACTAAACCTAACCGGTACAGTAACCCTAACCGTAATAATAACCCTAACCTGTACCGCAACCCTAACCCTAACCCTAAACGTAACCCTAAACCTAACCCTAACATGTACAGTAACCCTAACCCTAACCTTAACCCTAACCCTAGCCTGTACCGCAAACCGTAAATGTACCCTTAACCCTCACCCTAACCCACACCCTAACCTTAATGTGTATTGTAACCCTAACACTCACCCTAACCCTAACTTGTACCGTAAACCTAAACCTAACCCGAAACCTAACACTAACCTATACTGTAACCCTAAATAAACCTAACCATAACCCTAACTTGACAGTACCCCTAACCCTAACCCTAAACTTCACCCTAACCTGTACCGTAACCCTACCCTAACCCTAAACTGTACCATGACCCTAACCCTAACGCTAACCATAACGCTAACCCTTACATGTACCGTAACCCTACCCCTAACCGTAACCCTCACCTGTACCGTAACCCTAACTCTATCCCCACCCATAACGTGTACCACAACCCTAACCCTAACCGTAACCCTAACGCTAACCCTGACCTTGACACTAACTTGTACGGTAACCCTAACCCTAATAATAACCCTAAACGTAACCCTAATCTCTACGGTAACACTAACCATAACCCTAACCGTAACCTGTCCCACAACCCTAACCCTAACACTAACCCTAACCCTAACCCTAACCCTAAACTGTATGGTAACCCTAAACCTAACCTATACCGTAAACCTAACACTAAATCTAAACCTATCCCTAACACTAACCTTAACCCTAACCCTAAACTGTACCTTAACCCTAACCGTAACCCTAACCCTAACCTTAACCCTAACCATAACCGTAACCCTAACCTGTACCGTAACCATATCCTTAAACCTAAACCTAAACCTATCCCTAAACCTAACCCTATCATGTACTGTAACCCTAACACTAACCTGTACCGTAACCCTACCCTAACCAAAAACCTAACCCTAACCTGTACAGTAAACCTAAACCTAACCCTAACCCTAAACCTACCCCTAACCTTTACCGTAACCCTAAACCTAACCCTCACCATAACCGTAACGCTAACCTGTACTTTAACCCTAACCCTAACCGTAAACCTAACCCTAACACTAATCCTACCCTGACACTAACCGGTATGATAACGCTAACCCTAACCATAACCCTAACCCCAACCCTAACCTGTACGGTAACCCAAACCCAAACCCTAATCCTAACCTGTACTGTAACACTAACCCTAACACTCAACCTAACCATAACCTGTACCGTAACCATAACCCTAACCCTAACCTTAAGCATAACTTGTACTGCAACCCTAACCCTATCCATAACCCTAATGCTAACATTTACGGTAACTCGGACCCTAACCCTAACCCTAACCTGTACCGCAACCCTAATTCTAACCCTAACCCTAATACTAAACCTGACCCTAACCTGTACGGTAACCCTAACCCTAACCCTAAACCTAAACCTAACCCTAACCCTAAATCTAAACTTTACGGTAACCCCAACCCTAACCCTAAACCTAACCTGTACCGCAACCCTAACCCTAATCCTAACCCTAACACTAACACTGACACTAACCTGTACGGTAACCCTAATCCTAAGCCTAACCCTAACCCTGATGTGTACGGTCACCCTAACCCCAACAATAACCCTTATCTGTACCGTAACCCTAATCCTAACTCTAACCTTAACCCTACACCTAACCATAACCCTAA
The DNA here is from genome assembly GCA_017311455.1 of Otocyon megalotis megalotis. Taxonomy (NCBI): domain Eukaryota; kingdom Metazoa; phylum Chordata; class Mammalia; order Carnivora; family Canidae; genus Otocyon; species Otocyon megalotis. The sequence continues at coordinate 8,238 of JAEUCK010009331.1, read as the reverse complement.
CCGTAACCCTAACCTGTACCATAAACATAACTGTAACCCTAAACCCACGCTAAGCCTAAACCTAACCAGTACCGTAACCCTAATTCTAACCCAACCCTAAACTTAACCATAAACTGTACTGTAACCCTAACCCTAAAGCTAAACCTAACCCTTACCTGTCCTGATACCCTACACCTAACCGTAACCCTATCCTAAACCGTATCCCTACCCCTAACCCTAACCTGTTCCGCAACCCTAATTCTAACCCTAACCCTAACCCTGACCGTAACCATAACCCTGACCTGTACCTTAACCTCTACCGTAACCCTAAACCTAACCCTAACCTGTACCGTAACCCTAACCCTTACCCTAACCCTAACCTGTACCGTAACCCTAACCCTAATGCTAACCTGTACCTTAACCGTAACCCTAACCCTACCTCTACTGCAACCCTAACCCTATCCATAACCCTAATCCTAACATTTACGGTAACCCCGACCCTAAACCTAACCCTAACCTGTACCGCAACCCTAACCCTAACCCTAACCCCAACCGTAACCCTGACACTAACCTGTACGGTAACCCAAACCCTACCATAACCCTAACGATAAACCTAACCTGTAAGGTAACACTAACGGTAACCATAATCCTAAAATGTAGCGCATCCCTAAACGTAACCCTAACCCTAACCCCAACCCTAACCCTAACCTGTACGGTAACCCTAACCCTAATACTAACCCTAACCTGTACTATAAACATAACACTAAACCTAAACCTATCCCTAACCCTAACCTGTAACTTAACAAAAACCCTAACCCTAACCCTAACCTTAACCCTAACCCTAACAAAAACCCTAACCCTAAACTTAACCCAAAACTGAACCGTAACCGTAACCCTAACCCTCCCCCTAAACCTAACCCTAACCTGTACCATAACCCTAAACCTAACCCTAACCCTAAATCTAAACCTAAACCTCACCTGTACCGTAACCAAAACCTAACCCTACCCCTAACCCTAACATTAACCTATAACGTATCCCTAACCCTAAACCTACCGTAACCCTAACTTGTACAGTCACCCTAATCCTAAACCTAAACTTCACCCTAACCTGTACTGTAACCCTAACCCTAATCCTAACCGTAACCTGTAACATAACCCTAACACTAAACCTAAAACTAACCACAAACTCTACCGTAAACCTAACCCGAACCCTAACCGTAACCCTAACCCGAACCTGTATTTAACCCTAACCCTAACCCTAAACGTAACCCTGACCTGTACCTTAACCGTAACCGTAACCATAACCCTAACCCTACCCCTAACCTGTACTTCAACCCTAACCATAACCCTAACCTAACACTAAACCTGACACTAACCTGTACGGTAACCCTAACCGTAACCATAACCCCAACCCTAACCCTAACCTGTACGGTAAACCTAAACGTAAAAATAACCATAATCTGTACTGCAACGCTAACCCTAATCATAACCCTAAACCTAACCCTAACGTGTACGGTCACCCTAACACTACCCTAACACTAACCTGTACCATAACCCTAACCCTAACCCTAACCCTAACAAAAACCCTAACCCTAAACTTAACCCAAAACTGAACCGTAACCGTAACCGTAACCCTAACCCTACCCTTAAATCTATCCCTAACCTATACCGTAGCCCTAAGCCTAAGCCTAACCCTAAATCTAAACCTAAATCTCATCTGTACCGGAACCCTAAACCTAACCCTACCCCTAACCCTAAAGTTAACCTATAATGTATCCCTAACCCTAAACCTAACTGTAACCCTAACTTGTACCGTCACCCTAATCCTAAACCTAATCTTCACCCTAACCTGTATTGTAACCCTAACCCTAATCCTAACCATAACCTGTAACATAACCCTAACGCTAAACCTAAAACTAACCATAACCTCTACCGTAAACCTAACCCTAAACCTAACCCTAACCCTAACCTGTATTGAAACCCTAACCCTGACCCTAACCGTAACCCTGACCTGTACCTTAACCGTAACCGTAACCATAACCCTAACCCTAACCCTAACCTGTACTGCAACCCTAACCCTAACCCTAAACCTAACCCTAACAGTAACCCTGACACTAACCTGTACGGTAGCCCTAACCATAACCAAACCCTAACCCTAACCTGTACGGTAAACCTAAACATAAAAATAACCATAACCTGTACTGCAACGCTAACCCTAATCATAACCCTAACCCTAACCCTAACGTGTACGGTGACCCTAACCCTAACCTAACCTAACCTGTACCGTAACCCTAACCTAACCCTAACCCTAACCCTAACCCTAACGTAAACCTGTACCGTAACCCTAACCCTAACCCTAAACCTAATGCTAACCTGTACCGTACCATAACCATAACCCTAACCCTAACCTATACTGCAACCCTAACCCTATCCATAACGTAACCCTAAACATTACGGTTACCCCAACCCTATCCCTAACCCTAACCTGTACCGCAAACCTAACCCTAACCCTAATCCTAAAACTAACCCTGACACTAACCTGTACGGTAAACCTAATCCTAAGACTAACCCTAACCCTAACGTGTACGGTCACCCTAGCCCTAACAATAACCCTAACCTGTACCATTACCCTAACCCTAACCCTAACCTTAACCCTAACCCTAACTCTAACCCTACCGTAACCCTAACCTGTACCGTAACCATAACCGTAACCCTAAACCCAACACTAAGCCTAACCCTAACCAGTACCGTAACCCTAAATCTAACCCTACCCTAAACTTAACCCTAAACTGTACAGTAACCCTAAACCTAAAGCTAACCATAGCCCTAACCCTAAACTTTACGGTAACCTCAACCCTAACCCTAACCCTAACAATGACACTATCCTATATGGTAACTCTAACCCTAATCATTACCCTAATCCTAACTCTAATCTCTATGGTAACCCTAACCCTAACCATAAGCCTAACCTGTCCCGCAACCCTAACCCTAACACGAACCCTAACCCTAACCTTAACTTGTAAAGTAACCCTAACCCTAAACCTAACCCTAACCTATACAGCAAACCTAACACTAAATCTAAACCTATCCCTAACCCTCACCTTAACCCTAACCCTAACCTGTACCGTAACCCTAACCGTAAACCTAACCTGTACCACAACCCTAATCCTGACCCTAACACTAACACTAACCCTGACTGACCTGTATGGTAACCCTAAAACTAACCATAACCCTAACCCTAACCCTAAGCTGTACTGCAACCCTAACCCCAACCATAACCTTAAGTCTAAACTTTACGTTAACCCCAACCCTAACCCTAACCCTATCCTGTACCGCAACCCTAACCCTAACCCTAACCCTAACCCTAACACTAAACCTGACACTAACCTGCACGGTAAACCTAATCCTAAGCCTAACCCTTACCCTTACATGTACGGTCACCCTAACCCTAACAATAACCCTAACCTGTAACATAACCCTAACCCTAACCCTAACCTTAACCCTAACCCTAACCCTAACCCTAACCGTAACCCTAACCTGTACCGTAACCATAAACGTAAACCTAAACCCAACCCTAATCATAACCCTAACGAGTACCGTAACCCTAACTCTAACCCAACCCTAAAATTAACCCTAAACTGTACCGTCAACCTAACCCTAAAGCTAACCCTCACCCTAACCCATACCTGTACGGTAACCTTACACTTAACCGTAACCCTAACCTGTACCGTATCCCTAACCCTAACCCTAACCTGTACCAGCACCGTAACCGTAACCCTAACTCTAACACTAAACCTAACCCTAACATGTACCGAAACCCTGAACCTAACCCTAAACCTAACCCTACCCTGTACCGTAACCGTAACTATAACCCTAACCCTAACCTGTACAGCAACCCTAACCCTAACCCTAACCCTAACCCTAAACTTTACGGTAACCCCAACCCTAACCCTAAACCTAACCTGTACCGCAATCCTAACCCTAACTCTAAACCTAACCTTCACCCTAACCCTAACCCTAACACTAACCTGTAGGGTAACCCTATCCATAACCCTAACCCTAACTCTAACCTGTACGGTAACCCTAACTGTAACTGTAAACCTAACCTGTACCGCAACCCTAAACCTAACCCTAACCCTAACCTGTATGATAACCCAAAAAGTAACCCTAACTCTAACCTGTACCGTAAACCTAACACTAAACCTAAACCTATCATCAACCCTAAACTTTACCCTAATCCTAAGCCTAACCTGTACCGTAACCCTATCCTAACCCTAACCCTATCCTTAAACAACGCTAACCCTAACCCTAAACCTAACCGAAACACTAACCTGTACTGTACCGTAACCTTAACCCTAAACCAAACCTAAGTCTAACCGTAATCACTACCGTACACCTTACATTAACACTAACCCTAAATAACCCTAAACTGCACTGTAACCATAACCCTAAACCTAACCCTTACCTGTACTGTAACCCTACTCCTAACCGTAACCATAACCTGTCCCATAACCCTAACCCTGACCTGTACCATTACCCTAACCCTAACACTAACCCTAAACCTAACTTTAACTTGTACCATAACCCTAACCCTAACCTGTACCATTACCCTAACCATAACCGTAACACTAACCCCAACCCTAACCTGTACCGTATCCCTAACCCTACCCCTAAACCTAACATTAACCTGTACCATAACCCTAAACCTAACCCTAACCTGTACGGTAACCCTAACCGTAACCATAACCTAACCTGTCCCACAAACCCATCCCTAACAAAAACCCTAACCCTAACTTGTACGGTAACCCTAACCATAACCGTAACCCTCCCTTAAACCTAACCCTAACCTGTACCGTAACCCTAACCGTAACCCTAACCGTAACCTTAACCCTAACACTAACTAACCATAACCGTAACCCTAACCCTATCCTGTACTGTAACCCTAACACTAACCCTAACCCTAAAGTGTACCGTAAACCTAACCCTACCCGAAAACCTAATGCTAAATTGTACCGTATCCTTAAACCTGACCCTAACCCTAAACCTAACCCTAATCTGTACCTTAACCTAAACCTAACACTAACGCTAACCTATACTGTAACTATAACCATAAACCTAAACCTAAACTTAACCTCTACCGTAACCCTAACCCTAAACCTAACCCTAACCAGTACCGTAACCCTAACCCTAAAGCTCAAACCTAATCATTACCTGTACCGTAACCCTAACCTAACCCAAACCTGTACCGTAACCCTAACCCTAATGGTAACCTGTACCGTAACCGTAACCCTAATGCTAACCCTAACCTCTACTGCAACCTAACCCCATCCATAATCCCAATCCTAACATTTAAGATAAACCCGACCCTAAACCTAACCCTAACCTGTACTGCAAACCTAACCCTAACCCTAACCCTAACCCTGACACTAACCTGTACGGTAACTCTAACCCTTACCATTACCCTAACCATAACCCTAACCTGTAAGGTAACCCTAACCATAACCATAATCCTAACCTGTACCGCATCCCTAAACCTTACCCTAACCCTAACCCTAACCTGTACGGTAACCCTATCCCTAATGCTAACCCTAACCTGTACCGTAAACCTAACACTAAACCTAAACCTATCCCTAACCCTAACCTTAACCCTAACCCTAACCCTAACGTGTAACTTAACTCTAACCCTAACCTTAACCTTAACACTAACAATAAACCTAACCCTAACCTTAACCCGAAACTGAACCGCAAACGTAACCCTATCACTAACCCTAATCTGTACAGTAACCCTAACACTAACCCTAACCCTAACCTCTAACGTAACCCTAACCCTACCCTAAACCTAACCCTAACCTGTACCGTAACCCTAAACCTTACCCTAACGCTAAATCTAAACCTAAACCTCACCTGTACCATAACCCTAAACCTAACCCTACCCCTAACCCTAATGCTAATCTATACCGTAACCCTAACTCTAAACCTAACCGTAACCCTAACTTGTACCGTAATCCTAACCCTTAACCTAAACTTCACCCTAACCTGTACCGTAAACCTAACCCTAACCCTAACCCTAATGCTAACCTGTACCATAACCATAACCGTAACCCTAACCCTAACCTGTACTGCAACCCTAATCTTATCCATAACACTAACCATAACCTTTATGGGAACCCCAACCCTGTACCGCCACCCTAACCCTAAACGTAACCATAACCCTGACAATAACCTGTCCGGTAACCCTAATCCTAACAATAACCCTAACCCTAAGCCTAACCTATAAGGTAATCCTAACCGTAACCATAACCCTAACCTTACGGCATCCCTAAACCTAACCCTAACGCTAACCCTAACCCCAACCATAACCTGTACCGTAAACCTAACACTAAACCTAAACTTATCCCTAACCCTAACCTTAAGCCTAAACCTAACCCTAACCTGTACCTTAACCTTAACCCTAACTCTAATCCTAACCCTAACCCTAACCCTAAACCTAACCCTAACCATAACCGTAACCCTAACCTGTACCGTAACTGTAAACCTAACCCTAACCCTAACCCTATCCCTAAGCCTAACTCTAAACCTAAATTTAACCGAAACCATAACCCTAACCCTAAACCTAACCCTAACTTGTACCGTAACCCTAAACCTAAACCTAACCCTAAATCTAACCCTAATCCTCACCTGTACCATAACGCTAAACCTAACCCTAACCCTAACCCTAACGCTAACCTATACTGTAACCCTAACCCTAAACCTAACTGTAACCCTAACTTGTATTGTAAACCTATCCCTAAACCTAAACTTCACCCTAACCTGTACCTAACCTTAACACTAACCCTAACAGTAACCTGTACCATAACCCTAACCCTAACCCTAAACTTCACCCTAAACCTAACAATAACATGTACCGTAACCCTAACCCTAACCCTATCCTAACTTGTACCGTAACCCTATCCCCAAAGCTAAACCTAATGCTAACCTGTGCCATAACCGTAACCCTCACCCTAACCCTAACCTTAACCCTAACCCTAACGCTAACCCTAACCTGTACTGCAACCCTAACCCTAACCATAACCCTATCCAAACCTTTATGGTAACCCCAAACCTAAACCTAACCCTAGCCTGTACCGCAACCCTAATCCTAACCCTAACCCTAACCCTAACCCTGACACTAACCTGTATGGTTAACCTAAACCTAACCATAACCATAACCCTAACCCTAACCCTAACCTGTATGGTAACCTTAACCGTAACCATAACCCTAACGTGTAACGCAAACCTAAACCTAACCCTAATCCCAACTTTAACCTAACGTGTAGGTGACCCTATCCCTAACCTAACCTGTACCATAAACCTAACACTAAACCTAAACCTATCCCTAACCATAAACTTAACCATAAAATGTACAGTAAACCTAACCCTAACCCTAACCCTAAACTTTACACTAACACTCACCCTAACCGTAACCCTAACCTGTACCGTAACCGTAACCGTTACCATAACCCTACCCTTACCCTAACCATAACCCTAACACTAACCTGTACTATAACTCTAACACTAACCTTAATATATACCGTAAACCTAACCATACCCAAAAACCTAAACTTAACCTAACCCTAACCCTAAAACTAACACTAATCCTAACCTGTACCATAACCCTAAACTTAACCCTAACCCTAACCCTAACGCTAACCTATACCATAAACCTAACCATAAACCTAACCGAAACCCTAACCTGTACCGTAACCCTAACCCTACCCTAAACTAACCCTAACCTGTACCCTAACACTAAACCTAAACCTAACCCCTCAACCTAACTCTAACCCTAACCTGTACCGTAACCCTAAACCTAACCCTAACACTAAGACTAACGCTAACCTATACCATAACCCTAACCCTAAACCTAACCGTAACCCTAACTTGTACCGTATCCCTAACCCTATCCCTAAACATCACCTTAACCTGTACCGTAACCCTAACTCTAACACTAACCTAACCTGTACCTGAACCCTAACCCTAACCCTAACCCTAACCCTGACACTAACCTGTATGGTAACCCTAACCCTAACCATAACCACAAACCTAACCGTAACCTGTACGGTAACCCTAACCGTAACCATTACCCTAACCTCAACCGGAAAGATAACCATAACCCTGAACGTAAACTTAAACCTAACCCTAACCTGTACGGTACCCTAACCCTAACCTTAACCCTAATCCTAACCTGTACCGTAAACCTAACACTAAACCTAAACCTATCCC